>JAVKLA010000030.1:26445483-26461608 GCA_034782735.1 Sagittarius serpentarius | reverse complement strand
GACCTCCCTGGGCTGCAGGGGCACAGCCTGCCTCACCGGGGTCTTCCCCACAGGCCGCAGGGGAATCTCTGCTCCGGTGCCTGAAGCACCTCCTCCCCCTCCTTCTGCACTGACCTGGGGGTCTGCGGAGCTGTTGCTCTGACATGTTCTCACTCCTCTCTCTGGCTGCAGTTTCTGTCCTGCAGCAACTTTTTTTCCCCTTCTTAAATCTGTTATCCCGGAGGTGCTACCGCTATCGCTGATGGGCTCAGCCTTGGCCAGCAGCGGGTCCGTCTTAAAGCCAGTTGGCATTGGCTGTATCGGACACAGGGGAAGCTTCTAGCAGCTTTTAAAGAACCCGCTCCTGTGGCCCGCCCCCTGGCTAAAATACCTTGCCCCGTAAACCCATTACATGTGTCTATCTTGCTTGTTTAATGCATTGTTTCTATCCTTTTCCTACTTCTTTGATTGACAAACCATTCAAGTTAAATCACCTACATAGGTTTATTTTTCATTTGTCTTTTTTCTTTCTTTTGGGGGCCTAATGTTATTCATACTACACTCCTCGCCTTGAAAAAATAGCATATTTCTGTTGGATCTAACTTTCCTTCCTTTCTCCCTTCTTCTCCTTTTCATCTCATCAGGGTCTTATGATTTCAGACTGTGCTGGTTTCGGCTGGGATAGAGTTTGTCTTCCTAATAACTGGTACAGCGCTGTGTTTTGGGGTTAGTATGAGAAGAATGTTGATAACACCCTGATGTTTTCAGTTGTTGCTAAGTCATGTTTTAGACTAATTCGAGGACTTTTCAGCTTCTGCCGCCCAGGCAGCAAGAAGGCTGGAGGGGCACAGGAGAGTTGGGAGGGGACAGAGCCAGGACAGCTGACCCCAACTGGCCAAAGGAGTATTCCATACCATGGGGCGTCAGGCCCAGCTGGGGGCAGGGGGGGAGGAGCACGGCTCGGGCATCGGTTGGCAAGTGGTGAGCAATTGCACTGTGCATCACTTGTCTTGTGTATTCCAATCCTTTTATTATTATTGTCACTTTATTGTTGTTATTAGTGTCATTGTTAGTTTCTTCCTTTCTGTTCTAGTAAACTGTTCTTATCTCAACGCATGGGATTTACTTTATTTTCCGATTCTTTCCCCCCTCCCACTGGGTGGAGGGGAAGTGAATGAGTATCTCTGTGGTGCTTAGTTTCTTGCTGGGATTAAACCATGACACAGACCTATTCAATTTTTCTTTCTTATTTTCTATTTATTACAAGGCGGTATGTTGCAAGGTTGTATGTTTGTATTGCAGTCTCCAAGTGTGAATACTTTAACACTAGGAACTTTAGAAAATGTTGCAAAAAATTCCAGTAGTGTAAAAAATAAAGCACTTTTCAAACTTTTTCTGTACTGTTTTTCTGTGAGAAGGCAACATGGTTCTTGTGGCTACCTCTGCTCCTCTAATTTCAGGAATTTTACTGTCAAATAGAATTGGAAGAATTTCATTTACCATTTATTGCCATGAACTGTGTTGTCGGATTTTATTGTGATATAAAGCACTGATAAAACAGTTGAAAACATTTGAGTATAATCTAATTTATACATGTGGAAGCTTAATTTAGATGTGTTTGACCATTTGAGGAAATAGAGGAAAATTATGTTATTCTTCCTGTGAACCACAACACTAAAGATGCAAGTACTGAACTTTGGCAATGATTCGTATCATTTCTGGTATGAATGGACACATTTGCAGAAGAATGTGTGTGTGAATTACACTATGTTATTGTTATGTACATATAATAGAATGATCATATGCATGGCAATATACTCAAAAGTGGTCACTTGCAAATTCAGGCATTAGCGTTTCAATGACAACATTTTTGCTTTGTTGTTTTTTGGTTTTTTAAATCCTTTTTCTGTCACATTCATTCTCTTTGATTTCTTATTTTGATAGAAGAAGTTGAATTTTATAAAGAGATGACATTAAGCTAAATGAAATGTTGTACTTTCCAATTTTATTTTCTTTAGCCACTGTCTAATTTTTACAATATATACTGAGACTTCCCTCTGGAAGGGAGGGTTAAACCTCCTTCCATTTATCTTAAATAAAACTGACGTCAGTCTAGCTAGAAACACCACAGACAAGTAAGAGAGGGAAAGGCTGAAAAGACACTAGTAATTCAAAAAACTAGAATGTTAGAGAGAGAGATAGGACTCCAATACGAACTTTTAATATAACAAATTAATAGAAATAATAGATGTATTTGTATACACTCATTAAGCATTTTTGTTTGTAGAACTCAAGTTGAAAGCATTTTTGTCAAAGAAGATGCAGGGAATAAACCAAAATAAGAAATCTCCTTGAAATGTAGCTCTATTTCATGAATTAGCCATGGGCTTTGATCCTGTTGAGACCTGCATGTCTGTAACTGTACGTATGAGAAATGTAATGTTTGGATTAGAAAAACAGCTCAGAGATATAGTTACTAATCCACACAAATTAAACAGGATTAGGACTGTATCTGTAAGGAACTGGTGAGTAATTGAAAATACTATTTTTAAACTATCCAACTTTCTTTTAGCGCTAAGCCAGCACAGTAAAGTAAGCACATGGGAAATTTACTGATACATCATGCTGTCAGGGCCCTGAGGGCACTAGCAGGCCTTAATGGCCCTGGCCCATACATCATACCATTTATCATGTAATGCTGTGGTATACACTGACTGTCTTTTCCAAAGGTCATCTTTTCTGGTTCAGGACATGGAGTAAGAACCATTTCTTCAAAAGTCAATTCGGACATTAATGTAGAGAGTGAAAGGGAAACTCAGTTAATCCTGACTCAAATCAATTCCTTCTGTAACTATCTGAATACATTTACTTTGTGTATTGGGTCTGGCTGAGATGGTATTAATTCTCCCCATAGCAGCCTTTGTCATATTTTCTCTCCCCTGTCCAATCAAGGAGGGGGAGTGATAGAGCAGCTTTGGTGGGCACCAGGCACCCAGCCAGGGTCAACCCACCACACTTTGGTATTCTGGTCTTTCTAAATAAAGCATTACTGAATATACTAAGCTATATGAATATATGTATATGTGATTTTAATCTCCAGGCAGCATATGCAGATAAAGAGACCACAGAAAACAGGTCTTTCCCTAGTAATTATCTCATTTAAGTGTAAAGACTGCTTTCCATGCACTATGGCTGCAGTACATATAAGCGTATAGGCTTTAAACCAGCTTGTTTAGAGATAACTATGTAGTCATATAACACACGTTTGTTGTAGGCTGCAAAAACAACCAGGGCAAACTGGCTTCCTGGACTGAGTTCTGTGCTGCCACTGCTTTGTCATCTTCAGCCCTCTGATTTACATCCTGGTTTACAGCAGTGAAACAAGCTACATTATGCACCTTGTGAGTTTCTATACTGTAGAATCCTTCTGCCGAAGACAACTGTTTTGATGAAATTTCCCTCTCCTCAATACAGCTGTGAGACAGAATAACTGAAAGCGACTGCTTTTCTTAAGTCAGACACCCATTTTTATGAGATTAGCACTTGTAACAAAACAAATCAGCACCTTTCAGCTGCTCTTCTCTCCGTATTTTGGTTGGTTTTTTCATGTATGCTAATAAAAAATAAGACTTTTTTCATTTTCAGTGAGAAATTTTGGTCTTGCTGTTATGAATAGTGTATAGCTGTGTCCTTAGTGGTCCTACTTACTATGCTCTTCAAGAAATATTTTAGGGTTTGGGCAAATAGAAGTCCCCCTGCTTATGAATTTTTCTCTTCAGCTGTATAGCATTTCAATACTAGATACTGAAGTTGGCCTGTTTCATCAAGCTGTTATTTGTATTAAGTAAATAAAGCTATAGGTAGCATTCGAGTGAGTATTACTATTAAACTGCAATGCCTTAATGCTGTTTTGTGTTTTTCCTGTGCTCTATTTATAATTGTCTTTACTTTTTGACGCCATGAATATAAATGGTGTGAATATATATTCACCCCACTGAAAGACCTTCACTATCCTTTACTTTTTAGAATATTTTAAGTTCTTTTTTCTACATGTTGAATTGGTCAGAGGTGGGACAGATACAAGACTTAGACATAATATCACATTGATGTGACTATGCAGTTTAGAATAGACTATTTCAGTTGGAAAGGACCTACAACAATCCTCTAGTCCAGCTGCCTGACCAATAGTGACTGTTTCTGACAGTAGTGACTTGTGAATTAGGAGTAGGGCTGGAATAACTCAGACTTCTCTATGCCTCTTCATGGAGATATGATTTAGTACTAATATCATTGTTCATTCCTGAATTAACTAAACTACACTCGGTAAAGAACACTTCCATTCTGAATTCATGTCATGCATATGTGAATTAATGTAGTTTAAATAATCCTGTTTATATGTTGTTTCGTTTTATTTTCTCTTGAGTTACTTGGAAGGATAAGTCCTTACAAAAATAATTCCTCATTGGGACAAAAATATTCCCTGCTGTAGATCTACCATTCATGAAGGACCCCTTCCTGAAGGTCCAGGATTAGGCAGAACAGATATTAATCTCCTGCCAAGGACAGGCTAGATCTTCTGCAATTTTTTTGTTATCCCACAAGGGTTGCAGAGATCTAAACCGATGCTTAATTTTGTGAGCATTGTCTTCAAAGGGGGTTGCTCACCATGGCTAAAGTGAAACACATAACTCAGCCCATACCAGAGTAGGAAAGTGAACAGAAATGTTGAGCACTGATTATGGATGGGAGTGAGCTAAATGGAGTAGAAATAAAACAATAAAAACCTCAGGGAAAAATAGGAAGTAAAAGCAGATAATGAAAATGGGGAAAACAAATAGGAAGAAGCACAAACGGAAAGTATGTGACTAGTTTTCAAGGTGTATTTCATCCCCATTGATTCCAGTCTTTTCAGGGATGAATTCTGAAGTACAGATTTCTAAAGCTGATACAGAATAACTGCCAATGCTTAATTTCTTTCTTTCTTACCAAATCCTCCAGTATTATCAAACACAACAAATACATAAACTAGCAGAGATTCACCTTAAAATTCTAGATACAAATTGTCTTGTTTTAGTGAGTAAATAATGAATTCCCCCAAGAGATAAACTCTAAGCACTCCATCTGTGACCTATTCCCAAATGAAAAGATAAGTAAGAATATGCTTATTTCTATTTAAAGAGTTACCAGATTGTTTTCAGAAATGTGGCCATGTTGCTTAGCATTTTCTGTCATCAGCCCCCATTTTAAATGGTCATATATTAAGTACATATAAAATAAGGCACCCCAAACAGCAACTTTAGAAAAAATTGGGAAGTGTGTATAAATAGGTGTTTGGGTTTTGGTTTGATTCTGAAACCTGATTCCGAGTTGTCACTGAAATTTAAATTCCAATGCCAACTGAAACAAGTCTAGCTCAGGACCTCCTTTAAGCTGAAACTATATGGAGCCTAGAGATACAAAGGGAAATTATGGCATGTGCTCAGTCTATTCTTAGCCTTACCTTTATACCTGTTTATGGCTACTTTTAAAGAAAGGGTATGTTGTGAGATTACGGCTATTCCTATATTCATCTCTTAAATTGCCTTTGACGAAACTTAAGTCATTAAAATCAGTATATATAAAAAGAAAGCCATGAAAATGGGAAAGTGATCTGCTTTAACAGACTAACTGATAGTTCTTATACCATCATAGCTACAACAATGAAACCACAAATAATGTATAGTTATCTATCTCTCTATTTGCATGTGTAAAAACATACCCTTACACTGCTTAAAGCCTTGTTTACTTGCATGGAATAACTGATTTGAGGAAAATGTTCAGAAGTTGAAGTAACATACTTTTAAACATTTTTGTTGCTCCTAAGACTTACAGTAAAAACTGAGTACTTCATGTGAACCAGTGTCCCCCCCCTCAAAACACAGAATACCCAGCCATGTAAACAAAGCAGAACCTGTGGAAGATACAAACACTGACACACAGCTAATTAACATACATCTGTACAATTACCCAGCTAGGCAGGAGGGAATGATGAACCCTTTAATCCTATTAAGAGTACATAAGATAGCATTTTGCATTTCAATTAAAAAGAAAAGAAAAAGATTTCTAAATGCTACCACATTCCTGAAACAGCAAATTAATGGAGTGAAAACCTGAAAGCATGGTGGACATCAGCTGCTCCTCCCATGCAGCAAAGTTTAAGTCCTTTCTGTTGGATTTGTGAAAACGAAAGAGAGTTGTTTTGTTTGATAGGGTTTTTTTCCCCTAAAATAAAGTTTAGAAAAATATTTTAATGTTATCTGCTTACTAAATAGCAGTTATTGCACTTATTTGGCAAATCAAATCTTTATAGCAACTAAGACTCTTCTAACTGTTCCTTATGTCTTAATAGAATGTCATGGTGACTTTGTGTATCAGGGATTCGTGACTGATTTACTTGCATCATGTACTCTGTCACTACTCCTGACATACCTAAATCAGAGTTAATTACTCTGGTAAAAATCAGCTATGTCTTCATATCTGTTGATATGAAAACTTCAAAACCTAATTAAAAGAGAAGTTATTACAGAAACCCACAGCATTTTGCCAAGGCCAGTCAGAAATTACAGCTGGTATCTGCCGATTCATACTTTAAGAAAAATAAGTAAGTGTTAAATCCATTTCTGTGTCTGATCTTCTGTCATCTTTATATGAGGAATGATGTTTAGTCCAATTTGCAAGAGAAGCAAGCCCTACCTTCCTTAAGATGTAAACTAGAATCATTAAACAATTTTTTTAAAGGACAAAGTAGTATCTACATATATTTAAGTTTTCCAAAGAAAGATTTTAATGTTGTCCAAAATGGTCTATTTTCTGTTTGACAAATACTAATCAGAGAGAGAGAAAGAGTTTTTTCCTCCTTAGAACTTTTGCTCAGACTATTGATGTATGGCTGGGTCTGATTTCCCAGGTGATTGGGACAAAAATATTTATTGTAAACAGAAAAAATAATTTGTGCTGACACAAAACCAAACCTACTAACTTTCATTCCTCTTTTGATAAATGTTCTTCTAGTATTTATCAGCCCATATTGCATAATTGCTTCAGTGCTAAATAAATATAAATATTACTTACTTGTCATGAAAAATGCATAAATATGTCAAAAGAAAAAGTGGCCCAGATTGCAAACGGATGAATGCAAGCTCAAAACCTAAGCAGCTTCAGAAGCAAGGATTCTGCTGAGTTTTAATAACTAATACCTAAAATGAGGAAAAGCTTAACTGTTCTTGTTTCCTCTGAGGAAAGACATTTTTCTTTTTAAGAATTAAGGGTTCTAGTACTGCCTAATCTTCTTCCGCTCCTTGTATCTTATCCTCTTTCTCTGATATTGCCTTTTAGATGTTCCTGACTTCAGTTTAACCTTAATACAACCCTATATAGCCAATTCTCATCCTCCCTCATGGCACTGCTTAAAACCTCACCTTATTCCTGTCACTCAGGATCACACTACACAGCTCATCTTATTTCTTGACAAAACCATTCAGACTATGCAAAGTTCTTCTTGCCTCAAACATCTATTTGAATATGAGTATATCCAAGCTTCTGTCTTTAGTTACAGAGCAGCTCTCACGTGGAGCTCTGTATCCAGATACAAAAAACTTGCTTTTATTATATACCTTATACTTGGGAGATCCTGTGTAAATGATTCACAAGACCTCTCCTGCTACCAGGGAAGTTTTGACCTATAGGTATAGTTTTCAGCTGCTAGCATAATACTCTCCTTACGCCTCTCAGATATTGGTGGATAAACAACTGCTAAGAACAGATTGAACCTCATGTCTTCTCGCCCTGCCCTCTGCATGGTCTGACCTTGAGATGCTTGTATCATTTTTGTTATTACTGACTTATTCTGATAGTGTCCATGTCAGAAATCTATGGGAGGATAACATTTTCAACAAAAAACACTCCGAAGCCATACTAGTGGGAAATAGAGGAATGTATAGGGAGTTATCTTACTAGAGACAGAGATTCTTCACAATATGCTCACAACTCACAGACTGTTAAAAACAAATGTATGTCCTGCTGAAGTCGGGAGGGTATGATCAGAAACTTAGGAAAAATTAATAGATCTTAGCAGATGTAAATTTTTTTAAATGATTGGGCATTTTTTTTTGCTCTATTTTCTATTGTATATCAGGAGAATTTCTGTGTGTGCATGTATTACACACATCTATGTATCTTAGAATAATAATTATTTCTATCTACATTAATTGTACAATGTAGTACAGCCTTGCAGAACAGATTGTATTCAAAAAGTCAGTGATCTTGGAACAGGTCATGCCTGCTCTTTTGGGACTTGTACTCAGGGCTTAAGAAGCCTGTATTTTATCAACAGAATCTGCAGCTTATCATATCTTAAGGAAAGGTAAGCTGTATGTGGATGGAGGGGTGGAATGTAGTGGTCCTCATCAGGAGACGACTGTACATCAAGGAGTCAGTGACCCACACAACAGTTAACCTGAGCAGGCGCAGACGTGCGGTGTCCTGCGTTGCACTGCTGCAAGTCCAGTGTGCCGGCCTTCAGGCTGCGTCGTGCTGCACCGACTCCTTGGCCGCAGGGTAAACTCAGTCAGCTCACCATACCAGAGGAGCCTGCAGGCAGCTTCCGCTTGTGCATGGAGTTGCTGCAAAAAGTTCTCATGTGAACATCCTTTTTGAATAGAGCTGTGGTTTTTTAAGATATTGTATATAATAGCTTGAATGAACAAAAAGGAGGAACCTCTCTCCACGGACAGAATCTGTGCCTCACACCTTGGGAAAAATCCATCTGGGTGCCATCTGATGCTGCATGAATGTGAAGTCTCCAGCAACTGAAGACAAAAGATTTACTATCTGTATTCCTCTTACTCTGTCTTATTAAACCAGCTATTTTATTAAGCCATTTGTTTTCAGGCCTTTCTCACTGAGATCAAGAAAGAACCCTGCAGTGCCCCTCTCTCACCTCACTCCCCACCCACACCCCAGTGCAGCAGGAAAATATTACTGTGTTACATCTACAGGTGAATCAAAATGTCGTGGAACTACAATTGCATCAGTCAGAGACGCTCTCCTGAGAGTGAGTCATTTTAGACCTGATAGTGACCTCAAAGTGACTACCAACATAAAGAAAGCACCCTTAAAGCAATTCTTCTTCCTCTTCTCCCACAAGCAAAGAAATTGATGTGGTGAGGCAAGGATTTAAGAATATTATTTTGGAGTTTTATTTAGGTTTAAAACAGAGAACTCTGATCAGACTGTGTTCTGGGGGACTTCACTTTCTCAGAATAATCTAGGGTGTCTGTCTTCTTAAAATACGACATGAATGTGAGAAAGCCAAGATGTTCTTCACGTTGCTTTGCTGTTACTTGTAAATTTACAAGCCATAACTCCTCCTCTTCACATTATTTTGAGTCTACATAGGACTGATATCTACATCTACTATGTCTTTTTATGCAGACCTATTCTGTGCAGTTTAAAAATAAATTTAAACAGTGCAGAGTCTAGAAGGAAAAATAAAGGAAAAGTTCTTCTCCATATTCCATATCCCACATCTCTACACCTCTGCTAATACCATACCATGTCAAAGAAATGAGACTATCAATTCTGGAAGTGGAATGAGGATGTGGAAGGAAAGTAATCTAGCAAGAATATGAAAGAGGGCATATATTCCACTGTCATGGTTTTACGACTATGGCCTTGGAAGAGTGCTTTAATAGAGCTGGTGTCTCAGACCAACCTACTTACGTAAGACAGAGATGGAGATGAAAGAGGAAACTTTTTTCCCAGCATATAAAATATGAAGTGTCTCATTTTTCAGAATTGCTTAGGATTTGTTCCCTTAAGAGTTCTCCATTTTGAAGACTTTAATAAATTCAGTGTTGAAATTTCAAAGGCTAAATCTTACCATTGCTGAATTTACTAGATCATTGAAGATATGAAAGATTCAAAGGCAGTGTTACAGAAGGGATTATGTGAAAAACGTGATAATTTCAATCAATTGGTTGCTTTCATGCTTGATTATACAGCAGAAAAAAACCCTACAGGTTTAAATTCTAAAGAAAAAAAAAAAAAGAATATTTATTTGTTAGTTTGAGGAAGGGGGAAAGGCTGGCAGGAATTACATTCCGCAATTCCAAATCTTGTAGACCAGCTGAATTGCCCATGCTTTTGGTAAAAAGTTCATATGTAAATGAGGATTTGCTATATGTTTCCCGTAATATTTCTTGGGAAAGCTCCTCATTTGAGACTTCCATTTTCCATTTTTTCCTGTAATGTCCTGTGATCATCAAATCAAAACCTGCCTGCACAAAAGTAAGAATATTAGTGATGACAATAATAAAAAAGTCATCTATGGAGGTATCCAATACCAGTGTAATGATGGAAATTTTTCTGGAAGTTGAATATGAACAAAATTAAATCTCTTCTAGGATTTTCTTTCTTTACTAAAAAAAAAAACCCAAACCCCAACATCTATATATTTGCTGTTCTAGTAATCTCTTTATTATTCTATGGCTTTTCAGCAGTATTTGATAACTCAGTATGTGCCCTAGATGCTTTATATCTTTTTCTTATATTTCTTTATCATATCTATATTATTCTTAGTTCAATCATCCTTTTCTATTTTTCTTTGGATTATTATTTTGTATCTGCTGAACTGTGTACTTCCATTGTTTGACTAATTAACCCATTACACTGAACTTGAATAAAATTATTGTCCAGTTCCAGAGCCAGTATCAAGCGAGTTTGTAAAAACAGAAAATAAGAAGGATGTAAGGAAAAGCTACACACTCTTGCCTTTTAAGTCTGAGTGTTCCAACTTCTTGGTACAAAGCGAGAACAAAACTTTGTCTCTTCAGTGTGACTGCCTATTGAAGTCATCTTTGTTGATCACTATATGTAACTGATGCTGACCATTATGACCATAATAGTATTTTACCTTTCAAATATTCTATTGGAAGTTCTTATTTGAGTTCCTCACTTCAGTTGTCAGAGAAGCCCATTTCACTTAAATATAGCCATGTTTGCAAATTGAGCAAATTGAATCCAAGTTATATTTCCCATTGAAATGCATAAAATGGGTTACTTAAATCAATATGGGGGGAAAAAAGGAAAAGAAAAGCTGTTTCATTCTGATGTCCTTGTGGCAAAATCTAGATCAGCAATGTAGAATAGGTTATTTGTCCCTTAGATTTTAATTCCTTAACTTTTCAAATGCATTTTTTGTGGTTGTTTTTTTTTTTCTTTTTGGGGAAGAGTACAAGATCTGTAAATAGTTACAGGGAAATTCTTCTAACTTAATTTTACAAATCTACATCATACACTCCTAGACCTAAGACAGATTTTAGACATCCCATCTAGTCAACAGAGGGAAGTTGGCACTTCCTCCTTTGTTTCATCAGATGTATTTTAGACTTCTACCTTAGGATAAATTTAACTGCACCATAGGCAGGTTGAGGGAAGCCCACTTGTCCCTTGCTACAGATGTCTCTCTTGTTTCAATTGCTTAAATTTTCTTTTCTTTTTTTTTTCTTAGTGCATTGATATATTGTCAATTCCTTTTGGGTAATATTGTTTCCTGTTTTTCAGATCAATTAAAATGCCCTTAGCCACATGATATGTAGTTTCAAAAGATACTAAGTTACATTTTTACAGCTACTATACATCCAGCCAAAAAAGTCAAGGAAAAGTGTCTTCTGAGATTACTGATACTACTGGCTAATTATAAAGTAGTCACTGTTTAATGATCAAGACAAACATCTCTTTGTTCATGTCATCAAAACTTACCTTGTCAGTGTCTCAAATGGCTTCTTTCCATGCAGGCTTCTAAGACTTTAATCAATTCTAATTTTCTCTATTTTCGATAAAATCACTGCTTTTTCCTCACTCATATCCTGTACTCTCTGGAATTTTATTATTATGTCTTTCTCTAGTTCTCTTTTTTATCTTTATATCAATTATTTACTGTCTCCTTTCATTCTGCAAGTCCTCCCTGAATGAGCCCACTTGCTTATATGGATTTAAACTCCACTTCTAACCAAATTAATCTTAAATTTATCAATCTTTTATATTCCTCATGTCCAATCTCATATATTATTGGTCTTCAGTATCTCGCTAAGTCCCAGAAAGCCAACATGGTAAAAACAGATCTAATTTTCTTCCTGAAACCTTATTGACTACCTTTGTTCTTTGCTGTGATGTTTAATCGTTCTTCTTGTCTTTAAAACACAAACCAGTCAGCGTATTGTCTTGTCTTTTCCTTTCCTCACTGTAGAGACACAGTAAGCAAAGCCTATTGCATCCTTCTAAAATTTGCTTCTTTTCCCCCTGCTAACAAATTGTAGATCCATGCACTTCAGTTTTGATCCTTTAGATGCATATCTCGGTTATATTAATGATATTCGCATCAAGTCTACAGGCAATGATGTTAATTGTACTCTTTTTTTTGCCTATTCTTTTGATTGGGGTTTGGTTTTGGTTTCGTTTTTTTAAGTTATAGCACTGTTTTTCCTAATTCTTTATGGCTTTATTTAATATTTTTGTAAGCTCTTGAATACAAACATAACACGGAGCATGATAGCTTTCTTGGTCACATTCTGTTTTCCTTTTATATTTCTTCCCTTCTCTTCAAATATCAATAACATCAGTCATCCTTGCTTCTGTAAAGAGCTGCCAAAGGAAGTAATTTCCTGTGTACTACAAAAACTTATATTGGTCTGTGAAGCTCAAAAGCTGTTCCACATGTTCCTGGACTCTCTCTTCTACCTGCCTTTCAGATGTCCCTGTCTTCAGTACCTTTCCTTTAATTTTCTTATCTTTCTGAATAACGTGTCTTTGGTCTCACTTATGAGACAAAAATGAATATTAGTACAAGCACATATACATGTGCATCACCAAGATGAGCTGATCTTTACAATGTGGTCTTTTTTAATGCATGACTGATTATATTATTGCCACTTTCTTCTGTAGTTCTCACTTGCAACATTCCACTGTACTGAAATTAAATTAAACTAGAATGTTCTCTGTGAACAGGCTGTGGTTTTGCTTAATTTATGAGCGTCTTGTGGAAATCTAAAATAAACCACTATTTTGTTTGCCTTTCAGAATCATTCTTACTTCTGTAATTCAAATTAGTACTCCTGGGAAGGCCAATATTTTTTGATTAATATAGTAGACACTTTATTACTACCTGGTGTGCTTAACTGGAATGCCACTGGATAACATTGACTTGTCAGCCTGCTGTGGAAAAGGACACGGTGGCAAAGAAAGAGATTAATCCAGAGTAGCTGTGAGATGAAGCATAAGGAAAGCCTTATCCTCTAATCTTATGCATGAAAGCCTGGATGAATTGATCCTCCTGGCTGAAGAGAGTGAAATCTTCAACATCCCCAATTGTTGTACATACATAATCATTGGCCATCAATGTGCATTATAACCATCTGCTTAGATGGCATTATTCCTGCTCACAAGGTGATATGACAGTTAACTAGGCTGTAAGTGCCAGTTCAGTTCCTTGGCAGCCTTCAACTCCACAAGAGCTTTTTTTTCTGTTGGAAAGAGTATCACTTTAACCTCCAAACTTTATCCCATCAGTCACACCTGTTCGTACCAGCATGCCAAAAATTCAACATGAAAGAACTACTAGTAAACACTTCTGTAACCAAAAGGAGGCTCATGCAGGATGTCAAAATATGTAATAGGTTACATTAAATAAATACTTACAGTACCTTTACAAAAAAAACTTCTTGGCAAAAAAAGGACACCAGATCATGTTAAACAAAATGGAGACAGGCTCATAAACTATATAATGGGGTCTGATTTATGCTTACATTCTCACATAGAAGCAAGAGCAGAAAATGAAGAATCCTGACTGTTTACACTTGTCTTCATAGAATTAAAAATCACAGTGATAAGAACACATTTATCCTGAACAGATTTTTTTCTGACACCGTCTTTATTCTTTTCTGAGATTACTCTAATATTCTCTCAAAAAACGTTCAGATTATTTTCTTAAGTATAATATGGAAAGCTAGTTTTAAAGGCCTTAAAAAAATCTATGTAGAGTACAAAGAACTACTTAGATCAACAATTTTTGCTTTGGCAGTTAAGCATCCCAAATTTTTGAAACGGCTTACCTTCTGATTTAGAGGAGCCAGATCATCTGAAGAAATGACCCCTGAACTGAATATTGCAGTAAGTAGGTATCTTTTTATATTTATTGAAGTCCTAAGATATGATGTTGGGTTGGAAGTCTAAGCAGTATTTTTAACAGGAAGCCTATACAAAGCAAAGGATTGTCTTTGGAAACAGAATCTGTTTGTCACAATGGGGTCGAACTAATTTAAGAAGTGTTGGAGAATTTTTGAAAGAAGAGAAATACTATATAGGAAAGAAAGTAATTTAAAATTACTTAAAATAACTGATTTTTATTAAATGAAAATTAATATGTCTGTGTAAAACAGAAATAATTTTTTTCCTTTTTGTCATTTTTCAGAAGGATCAGGCTCCAAATTTGATCAAATTGATTTTCTTGTAGAAAATTTTCTTTAAATTTTAAATACTGCTGGAACTTGGGTACTGCTGCTGATATAAAATAGTCTCTTCTCTATCTTTAAAAGGATTTTCCAGTACAAAGAGTTGATATTATGGAGCAAATCTACTCGTATAAGTTCCTTCAGAAGTCACTTTGTATTTCTTCAGTTGGCTAGATTTAATCTTTGATACATACCTCTAGAGGTAGCATATTGGAAACAACAAAAATATGTATCTTGTATTAATTTAAAATACATGTTTACTGCCATGAAAATGGCAACCTTTTAGTTTTACTGAATGTTCAGATACCAAGCATTTGCTGAGCATCTTTTTGGATTTCCAGGTCATTATTTTTAAATTAAAGACTTCACTAATAATTGATGATTGATAGTTCTTTGAAACACAGGAAAAGATTGCACTGTTTGCACAAGTTAAACTTTCTTTTTTCTTCTCACAGATGTTTTTGCACATTTGACATGAAAATGATTCTTCCTATGTTAGTGCACGAACCTGCACTGTTGGGATAGGAGCTCTGAAAGTCTGGAAGCAGGTGGAATTTGATTGCAGCCTTTCAGTAGAGGATGGATTGTTACCTATGAGTGACCACCTGTGTTGAAGCAGCTTGGGTTCCTTAACCACCCTGGCCTCTGCCTACAAGGCGGTGGCATTCTCATTTTCTGCTGAACTCTGGTGACAAACCTTTTTGCTGGCACAGAACACTGTGGCATAGCCCCTCATGGTTCTCGCCTTGGGTGCATGGCCCCTGCGCTCCCCATGTGGTCATTTTTGTGGGATGATGGTGCATATGCTCAGGAAATAGTTATCCATATTTTCCCTTTAAGAGGATGTTTGGAGGAAACATTAATCTTACAAGAGGTCAGAAACAATCAGTGAAAATTGGCAACTAAAAAAAGACTTAATTTTTATACTGTCCATTTCCATGTTGCATGTAATTGCTTTAAGCACTTAGTCTCACCAATCTTTCTTATTCATTATACATAGTAAGCGAAATGTTCAATTTCTCACCCTGTTGTAACTTTGTCTCCAGTCTATTGAGTTAGAAGTAAAATGTTGATGCTTCCCTGTCTATGAAAGCTATCTCTACCTTGCTTAGTAAATCAATAGTACGTTAACATAGACCTTCAGCTATTGCCAAGCTCCACTTGGCAAAAGTAAGGAGATACAGCTAAGGGAAAAACCAAGTACTTCCCTTTTTACTGTTTGCAGTGTTCAGTTGCCTAGAATAACAGAAAGCATGGAGTTAGACTGGCTTAACACTTTGATTTTCCTTGCTTTTTGACAAGGCCATTGGTAGGAATTGAATTCAAGCAACATTAACTTTTAAGTTAATGACATTGCTTTCATGTGTACGGGAATGTGAAAATACTTGCTGATGTTTGTTGCCAGAATGTTCTATGCAGGTTGCAGACCAACAGTTTACGTTCTAATGTTTAATAATTGCTATGTAGCTTTTTCTAGGCAATTCCCGCCCAACGGCTCGCTCTGCAGGGCAACGCCGCCCCCGCGGCGGGCGAGAGGCCCCTCAGGCGCCGCAGGGCGGGGAGGGCGGCTGGGCCGGGGCCGGGGCGGGGGCAGGGCCCT
>JAVKLA010000030.1:26409012-26438879 GCA_034782735.1 Sagittarius serpentarius | reverse complement strand
CCTGAAGGACTGCTTGCTGTGGAAAGGACCCACGCTGGAGCAGTTCGTGAAGAACTGCAGCCCATGGGAAGGACCCACATTGGGGAAGTTTGGGGAGGACTGTCTCCTGTGGGAGGGACCCCACGCTGGAGCTGAGGAAGAGTGTGATCTGTCCTGCCCCTGAAGAGGAAGGAGCGGCAGAGACAAGGTGTGATGAATTGACCGTAATCCCCATTCCCTGTCCCCCTGTGCCGCTCGGGGGGTGTTGGTAAAGAATTTGGGAGTAAGCTATGCCCGGGAAGAAGGGAGGTGGGGGGCAGGTGGTTTAAGATTTGGTTTTTATTTCTCATTACCCTACTCTGGTTTGATTGGTAATAAATTAAGTTCATTTTTCCCCCAAATCGAGTCTGTTTTGCCCGTGACGGTAATTGGTTAAGTGATCTCTCCCTGTCTTATCTCGACCCACAAGCCTTTCATTATATTCTCTCTCTCTGTCCAGTCAAGGAGGGGTAGTGATAGAGCAGCTTTGGTTGGTACCTGGCATCCAGCCAGGGTCAACCCACCACAACTACTTAATAAGCAGACCGTATGAAGAGTCAAAAAAAAAAGTTCTGAAAGAACTAATTGGCCTATGTATGTGTTCTCATTTTAAGGGGGGCTATAGAAGGGAGCCTAAGAAAATGTACACAGTAACATCATTTCTTATCTAAAATTGGTGACAGCAACTTAGTAGTGCTTACCAGTCAACCACCTCCAGAGAGGTCTAGTTCCACAAACAGTGTGAGTTAGTTTGAGAGGCTTATTCTAAAATTGGAAAGACTCATTTTTATATGCATCTTCAGTCTTTATTTCTGCCGTCTGCATCATTTTAAAAGTGTGGTTAGATCTGTTCACTGTTGAATGTCTATGCAACAATATATGGATTATTGTGTAGTGACAGATTACTTTATCATGCATTTTAAGTAGTTCTCGTGTAATCTCCTTAGCAGCCGTGGGGCCACATGTTTGCGTAATTGCCTTTAAGCATTAGGGATAGCTGAGGTTTTGCCTATCAGCAAAGCTCTATAGATATTAAAGCATTAAAATATAAATGCAAATACATGATCACTAAGGAGCTAAACATGGATCTGTTCAGTTAATGTAAAAGAACTCTAAGAAATGGATATTGCATATGTTAACAAAATGTTAGCTTAGAATCTTTATATATAAAAAATCAGATATGTACCACAATATTCTCACTAATTTGAGGAGGACATTATGAAGCCTTTTTTCTAATTTTATTTTTTTAAGCAGAACATTTACTTCAGGATTGCTTCTACATTTTTTTTTCTTTTCAATAATCTAATTTTAAAAATATGGCACGTAGAGCTTGAAGGCATCACAAGAAATATTCTCATCCTTCCCCAACTCCAAAGCAGGACTAGCTGTCCTCAGACCTTCCATGTTCATGCATTTCTTTTAATGCTTCTCATTAATATTTTCATCTAATACATTAGAAGGCTTGATTAGGTTTTTTTGAGGAGAATCACTGAACACTGTGACTAACTGACTTTTCCTGGGCAGGTGAATTGGGACTCAAATTGAAGTAGTCGTGCTGAATCTAGGGGAACTGAGCATGTCCTTATGTGCTGCAATGAAGAACTGTAGAAGAGGTTACATTTATTTCCCAGAGGTAATTTTCTACTAATTTTCTGAATTACTGCACTGTCCTTCCTTGAGGTCCATTGTCTTTCTTTTTTGTTATGCTTTTCTCCCCTTACTGAAAGCTGTGTTTTGTATTATTTCATACTCATTCTCACTCATTGCATTCCACATTCTCTTTCTTACTAGAGAGACTTTATTCTTGAAGCACTTCTCTCACAGTTTTTTTCATCACTTATTACATTAAAATTGTTATCAATACAATATAAGAAATGTCTGGGCTGTCGTGTATTCCCCTTCTTGTTGATGTCTGGGCAGTTAAAATCTACCTTATCCCCCAAATTCTATGCTTTAAATGTTCCTGACAATTTATGACAATGACCAATCTTCTTGACTAAATCTTCTTGATTTAGTTTCTATCACAGAGCACAGCATTGTAGCAACCAGCCAGTTTTCAAACAGTGTCCCTACGTATTTTGAACCACAAAGTAAATATGCATCTTTGATTTTTAATGAAAATCTTTTCTCCTCTTTCTGTCCTTCATGAAAAAGTGCTGCCCTTTAAAATTAATAATCTAGTCATGTCTTTATCGTGATAAATCTGTTGGGCAAATTAAGTAACAGTTTCGATGACAAATTTACTCTTTCGTGTCCTTCTGTTTATTTCCCAATTTGTTTTGTGTTAGTACATGGTCCCCATTTGTTTTGCATTAGTATACAGATATATAAAATTTAATTCACCATGCTGCTTCATATTCTTATTGCAAATAATCCTATCTCCTCATTTTTAAATCCTTATGTAGATTCATTTTGTTTGTGCTTCCCTGTGAGTTTTTCTCACTTGTTCTGGTCACGGTTACACCAAATGTATGTCTGAAGAAGCTCTTCTACCTCCCTGAAACTTCCTTACTTTCTTTGCCTGTTTCCAGCTGACAGAACTTTCCAAAATGAAAAAATAAAAAATTGGTGAGATCTGAAAGCTGCCTGAGAAGCTTCAGGCCTAAATCTACAAAAGTGCTGCAATGGATGTAGGAACCCCACTGTAGTTTAAAGCTCAGTAGGGCTGGGGGACTGAACTTTCCACTGCATCACAAAAAATCACTATGAGAACATCACCTCTTGGCAAGATTTTAATGTGATTTAGCAGTCAAATGTTTTTTGTAGTGATTTGATATGACTGGAAATGTGTATTGGCTGTAATGATTGGTGGGGCTCATGAAAGTGCTCTTTTTTCCTTACACAGGTATAGGGGAAGGCCCTGATAGGCAACAACTAGAACATTTATCTGAGGAAAAGTCAAAGCACTGGGTCCTCCTGAAGGACTGCAGTGCATGGAGAGGACCATGCTGGAGCAGGGGAAAAGTCTGAGGAGGAAGGAATGGCAGAGAGAAACCATTATGTAGTGACTATAACCCCTCCCATTTTCCCTACACCACTCAGATACTGGACGGAGGAGTCAGAAGCGAAGAAGTGAATTTGACCATGGGAAAGAGGGGAGGGAGGAAAGGTGGTGTTAAAATGTTTATCTTCTTGTTTCTCACTCCCAAATCTATTTTGATTGGCAATAAACTAATTTTCCCCAAGTCATGTCTGTTAGGCCCACAATGGTAGTTGGTAAGCAGTCTCCCTGTCTATCTCATCCCGTGAGCTTCTCGTCCTGTTCTCTGCCCCCATTCCACTGATGAGGAGGAGCGCATGAGTGGCTGGATGGGTATTTGGCTGTTTGCCAAGGTTAACTCACCACCACATCATCTGTATTTTCAATAGAAGGCTCTCCTTCACTGTAACTTGTTTTATAGAGCTTTTCTGGGCTATTACTTGGATGCCATGTTGCTTTACTAAACTGTCTGCACATTAGTGATGGGTGAAATGAGGGCTTAGAATAATATAACTTTTTTCAGCTGTCCTACTTAATTAATGATGTGTCTGCAAGTTTATGGAGACAGCTCTTCCAGTGTATATCCTGCATAACTCCATGAGAAGTCCAAGGAGTGATACTGATTTACAACAGCAAAGGACATAATTCATTAGTTTTGCTACAGTGGTGACAAAGAAGAAGAAAAATATTCAATCTTATTGTAAAATGATTTGTCACAATATTTTTTTCAAAACCAGGAAATGTAAAAAGCAGCAGAATAAGAAAAATATGTTTACTGTTATTGTTAACCACAATATGTCAGGATTATCGTTCACTTTTAAAAATCCAGTTTAACAAAAGGAACATTCAAGAACTGAATGCAACTAAACATGTGAAATAGGTCAGTGAGACAGGAATGTAGGACTTCGTACCTCATGCATCATCAGCATACAGCAAACTGATGTTTTATAGCATGCACATTTGCATAGGACTGTTGAACTTGAACGTGCCAAGAGTTTTTCTTATGCCATTTAGAGTCCTGACTTTAGTAGTACAGTACATTAAACTAACACTAGTGGAAAAATGATAGCTGTTATAATGTTTCTGAGCAACTACTCAGCTTTATGTTCTCTGGGCACTTAGAAAAAATTGTGTCCAACCACATTCTTAAAGAAGAGCGAGCATTTATAGATATAAAAGCATGCCAACCTGATGTGGTTTTCTGTGCGGGATTTTTTTTTCTTAAAGTAATTTAATTTTGAAGCAGTGATCTTACATATTTTTCCTTTTTGTGTGTGTTTAAAGAAATTATAATTTACATGAGACAAAAATATTTAATTCAATTTTGGCATGTTGCATCATAGTGTTTTGGGTGACGTAATGCATCACTGATGCAAAATATAGACTGATGTCTCTACAATGTGTCAGAAATAATAATAACAAATATCTTTAATGTCTGAAATGCCTGAATACAGATTTGCCCACCACCTAGCATCATCTAGATTTATAACATGTTTTGTCTGCTCCAGCTCTTGCAAAATCTAAAAGTAGAGAGAGTTCATATATAGAATTTGTATTGCTGCAAATCATACTTTTTAAATGGTTTCTTTGTGTGCTTTTTAAAAACATGGCATGCTGGAGTCTAATATCTCAAAATAAATCACTTCCAGATTTGAGATAATGAAATAACATCATAGTTTAGTAATAAAGAAACTTTTTCAAAGGCAAAGGTAGTAGTCTGGAAACCTTTGGTATCTTCTGCTGCATCATTACTGAATCATATTTAAGCTGTCATGTTTGTCTTGCCTGTCTTACTCGTCTTAATCTCGATCCCTGAGTTTTCCCACTTCTGCCCTTGTGATTCTCTCCCATATCTCCCTGGTGGGAGAGTGAGCGAGCGGCTGAGTGGGGCTCATCTGCCAGGTGGGGTCAACCCACCACAAGGTGTCTGTCTTCCCTCCCCTTTGCTTCTCTGGAAACACTCTGTTCTTCCCAGAGGCTACCCATTCACAGCCCATTTCTGCTCTCTTTACCATTCTTACCTGCAACTCACCACTGCGCCTTTCCATTAGGTCACCAAGTGACTTCTGTTCTTTGAAAATAAAGAGGTTGAATTAACTAAATTTGTGACTAATTCTCCCTTGCTGCGATTTATTCTTATAACCAGGATTATAAGATCATGACATCATTGCAAAGGGTGGAGGTAGCACCATTTCCAGTATTAGTGTATTTGACATACATATCTTCCTATGTTTTTTTACTCTTCTTATTCCATTCATTTTATTATGCAGTATCAGAGCAGAAAAAGATAATTGATTATATTATCACACACATTTGATACTCTGTGGTATGCAGTGAGAGAATATAACCTTGTGATGATGTTTCAGTTTAAGGCTGTTTGGAGATCAGTGCCTGCAGTGCAAGGAGTTTTGGCCAGGACATCTTTGCAAAGATCTTTTTTTAATTTTTTTTTTTAGCTGAGTTTGTGCTTTTGCATCGCTAAGTTGATACAGGACTTTCTGTGTAAAACCAGAACAGATTTAAAAATTCCATATTGAGGACCTGCTAGTAATCCATGCTTGAAAGTAGAGGTTGAGGTAGAATCCTAGTTTAGGAAAGATCCCAAAGTGCCTTATATAATGACACTAATGGATAATTTCAAAATTATGTTGTTCTTGCTAGCAAAAGACATGACTTAACCAAAAAAAAAAAAAAGAAAAAAAGGAGGGGACAGAGAAAACTGTATTTCTAATTTATTTCGTTATTCTTAGTTTTTATTGTTACACTGCATAGAACAGCAACTGCTATACACTGAAGACAGAATCTAGTACATCACAAAATATCTGACCACATTTCATGCAAGATGTAACCTCATTCATGGAGAGACCTGTTTGTCTCCCTTTGTGGTGGGCAAGAGACTGAAAAGAAAAAAAAAGATGTGGAATTTTTTGTGAGTCGCGATTTCATTTGGAAATACTACCTTTATTTAGGACAATAACATTTGTGGTGTATAGTCATGCCTAAATAGATTTATATAATAATTTATTGGTTTTTAAAACATCACAATAACCTTACTTTTGTCTGTTTAGTATCTTAAAAACATGCATATTCTCTAAAAATCACCCACCTTGATGTTTATCATTTATAAACAAGAAAAAAGGTCTCATGGGTATAACAAGAACAATTATTTTGTAAATACCACTATGGAAAAGGACTAGTAGAATTTAACTCTATATTTTGGGACCATCACCTTGTCATGTAGAACGTTAGCATTGAACATTTGATGTTTGTTTAGGAGAAATGTACTCCAGATAGAAGATTCAACATATTATGTATGTAGTACTGGGTAGCAGAGAACAGTAAGAGACTTACTCAGCAAACCTATTAAGTACAAAATTTCTGTAACTTTTTAGCAATTTGAATACTGCTATTGCTTGCTTGAGACTTTTGCCCAGCAGCTAAAAGGTTAATAGTCTTTTTGTTACTCGTATTTGTATTGCATTGAATGGCTTAGTTGTTCTGTACTCTTATTAGCTAAGATGCCTGGGAGATGGCCAGAGGATGGTATACTGGTGTGAGAAATGCATACATGTATTTAATTAGGTGGAGGTGGACTGAGCAGTACGCTGAGAACTCACTGTAACGTGACGTGTTGCATATTGACACTTTCCAAGACGGTTGGGTTGCAAAGCAATATGAACAATACTTTCAAATAATATTTTAAAATATCTGTATTGTACTGCAATGAAGTGAATGTGAGTGTAGGCAGCCCAATGTAAATAAGCACATAGACTCACACTGCGTTAACCCTGTGTGAGGTTTCAGGGCTGAATTTCCCAAGTCCAACACCAGACTAAATTCATTCTTTGAAATCAAAGTGAAGGAATGGTTTTCTGCATGGTGTTGGGCTAAATACTTGTGTTTTGACACTCTAAACCCTCATACAGCTATGATTTTCTTATTTCCCGTGAATGCCATAGACTTACTTTAAGTACTACAGCATGTTAGTCGTCATTTCAATGAAGAAGCAATGCAGGAGTAAAAAAATAGTTGTCCTGGTAACTCCACAAATTAGTAATTTATGAACCTACTATCTTCTGATAGTGTCCTGCAGAAGTTAACTTTTGCCATACAAAAATAATAGCAAAGTCAAAATGAGCACCATTGAAGCAATGAAGATATTTAATGAATGACACTATCAGGAGTCTCCACTGATTTTTGTACCCCTCTGGTAGCAATGTAGATACTTCTTTTAGAGATAGTCTATTCACAATGACTATTAATTTAGACAAATACATGAAACGCTTGGTCAAGTGAAGACTGGTATGTGTTGGGAAAATACAGTTAATTTTTACATAATTTCTGTTAGTTGTCATCTTGTGTTAACACCTAAGTAAATTTAGGGAAAATGTTACATAGCATTGGCATTTGTGTCAAGAATGGAAAATATTCCTTTGATATTTGTTATATAGAGAGCTGAGGATCCTCTCCTCAGCTGATTGCTGTGGTACTGCTTGTTCTATAAAGCTTTTATAAACCTAATTCCTGAAGATTTGTTCCGTGGATACAGACAATTACATCAGCTACACCTTTTTCTGGTCGGCAATGTTTGTGTTGATTTATTTGTGATTGTCTATGGAGAAACAGTATTTGGCATATCCTATAGGACTGGGGAAGGATATCTTCAGGCTGAGGGCTAGCTTGTCTAAGAAACTGGGGGAAAAAAGCTTCAGTGCTTGAAAGAGCAGCCTTAAAAATAAAATGAGTGGATTATGGGAACAGAGGCAGAGAGCATAGGTTCATGGCTTTTTTCTATATCTTAGTGAGGGAAAAAAGACTGCCACCATAAAGCGTATCTTTTTAACTTTCAAGGGAAAATGTCAAGCTCAAGTTAGATAGTAAGCATAAATGCTAAGTGTTAACTGATTTTTTTCTGGTTGCAGTATTCCTAAGTAGGTGTCAAATCCATTGGGATTTACTGTAGAACAATAGTTTGTGTGTACCATAACCAAGAGAATCAGGGTAAACCTGTAGTGATTCATGACAGTGTCTTAGAAGAGGAGCTTTGGAAGAGTATTTGTGAGAGATGGAGATAATTCACAGTGAGAACACTGGAAAGATAACTATGTTTTATTCACATGCTACACTCACATTTCATATTTCTGATGCTACCGGGTTATAAACTAGTACCCATGTGGTTTATTTTCTTAGATGCGCAATTTGACTTTTATCAATTAATTCCTTTGACAGAAATAGACATTAAAGTGCTTATTCAAACAAGTGCATTCATGAAATTACTGGGCCTCATCCATCATGGTTCTTACTGTGAGTTATAGCTGATACTTCAAGTCAAGCTTTTCTCTTCTACTGCTGTGACCTAAATAGCTTGCTGCAATTTCAGATTGCCTTTTCAAGGCTATTGTAGTTGTATCTCTGTGCCCCTACAGACCACACTTCTATTTCCTTCCTTCCCTACTGATTGACCTTCACATAATGTAGTTCAATGGAGATTAGAATTTGCCTGGGGAGTTTATTTTACTGTTACTCAGTTTCCTTTATAAAAGAACTCTGTTTTGTTGGGGAGATTAAATCCCTTACCACTGATACCTATCTCAGTTAACTTCTTCTTCTAGATAGTAAGATCCTACTCACCTTGCAGGCTATTTTAGTGACATGTCAGATTCAAATGACCCCTTGCATTATTATTTATAGCTATGCCCTTGTTCATGTTTTGGGTGATGACTGTAATCTAGTACAAACCTTTACTATGCAAATGAAGTGAGTTGACCATGGTCCATGTTTTCAATATCACAGGAGTTTTATCCATAAACGTAAATATAAATCTTTCATGGTTCCCATTCAAGACAATAACATTCCTTTTTTTCCCCTCCCCTTTTTTTATTTTGAGACAGTTAGCTAGATGTTAAACTGCTTGTCTCATTCTTCTGTCTTCTTGAGTGCCTAGGTGTTGCTCTGAGTTAAGACTGTACCAAGTTTCCTTGGAAATTTTCACCCATGGTTTGTAGGTCTGCCACAGTCTTTCTGCATTTCACTGTGCTGTGATAGTTCTGTCAAAGTGAGAGTATTATTGTTTTATCTTGCACATTGTGACTTGTAGCACTGCTGGTCTTCATTTTCATTTTGTTTGTTCTACTGATTAGGAAAGGACTTATCTTTAGGTGAGGGAATGATGCTATGTAGATACTGATTATGGGTCATTTGGATTGCTTTGTAGGGAGTACTTGCTGTTTTGAGCCAGAGAGCAGCAAAAGCTGAATGCTCTTTTCCATTTATTGAGTACTGAGGAAATTTGGCTGATCTTTTTTTGCAGCAAACACTGATAATGTTCTTTAGCACAGGATTATGATGCTGTTTGCCAGCCTTACATATGCAGCACAATTCTCATTGTTTAATTGTTCAATTGTTTGTACTTTCTGCTTCAGATTTCCTCACCTATACAAACTGAGAATGAAGAATGTGATAGTGATATAGGGAACAAGTCTTAGAGTCTTGAAAAATGTGTTCATGACAGTTTCAGAAATTCAGAATGTATTCCCTAGTTTATCTAGAAACATATGTTGAGCTGTAATTTTTGTGCTGTTTTTAAAAAGCCAGCCATGATTAAAAAATGATCTTGTATTTTTAACTGCAGTCATCCTCAAAAAGGGCTATAATTGAAACCCATTTTCTCTGCAATGCTCACACATAAAATATATGGCTGTGATGGAGTTAACTTTCTTCATAGCAGCCCATAAGGTGCTGCGTTTTGGATTTGTGACCAAACCAGTGTTGATCACACACCAATGTTCTCGCTATTGCTGAACAGTACTTGTGCAGCATCAACGCCTCCTCTGCTACTCACTCTGCTCCACTCCCAGGGAGTAGGCTGTTGGGGCAAGAGTTTGGGAGGGCAGATGTGATGGTGTGCTCCCTCCGAACCCCCGCCCTCAGCCGGACCTGTATTAACATAATCCTGATCAAGCGATAACCACCAGTGGTGTAATGGATGTGTCTGGTTGTGATGGCTGCATCTGTCTCAAAGTGGATTCAGGGGAGACAGATAACAATACAATAGCCAAGGGCTAATTTGAACAATGCGTCCACCTAACCACATGTCCTGGTTTAAAACCAGCCAGTAACAAAGCACCAGGAGGCCGCTCGTTCACTCCTCCCCTCCCCGATGGGATGAGGAGGAGAAAATATAAGGAAAAGCTTCTGGGTCAAGACAAGGACAGGGAGGGATCACTCACTAATTATGGTCAAAGGCAAAAAGCAGACTCAACTTGGGGAAAAAACAAAATCAATTTAATTTGTTACCAATCAAATCAAAACAGGGATACTGCGAACTAAAACCAGATCCTAAAACCCCTTCCCCCCACCCCTCCCTCCTTCCTGGCTCCACTCCACTCCTGGTTTTCTCTACCTCCTCCCCCCATGTGGTGCAGGGGGGACAGGGGAATGGGGGTTGGGGTCAGTCCATCACACCTTGTCTCTGCTGCTCCTTCCTCCTCAGGGGCAGGACTCCTCACACTCTTCCCAGTGTGGGGTCCCTCCCACAGGAGACAGTTCTCTACGATCTTTTCCAGTGTAAGTCCTTCCCATGGGCTGCAGTCCTTCAAGAACTGCTCCAGCGTGGGTCATTTCTGCAGGCCACAGTCCTTCAGGCAGAGACTGCGCCAGCGCAGGCTTCCCCATGGCGTCACAGCCATCTTCAAGGGCACCCACCTGCTCTGGCGTGGGGCCCTCCCCGGGCTGCAGGTGGGCATCTGCTCCCCCGCTCCCCTCCATGGGCTGCAGGGGCACAGCCTGCCCTCTCACCGGGGGCTGCAGGGCCATCCCCTCCTCCGGCCCACCTCCTCCCCGCCTTCCTCACTGACCTCGGGGTCTGGGTAGGGGTTTCTCTCACATTCCACTCCCCTCTCCGCTGCAGGTTTTCCCTTCTTAAATATGTTATTGCAGAGACACTACCACTGTCACTGATGGGCTTGGCCTTGGCCAGAGGCGGGTCCAACATGGAGCCAGGGAAGCTTCTAGCAGCTTCTCACAGGAGCCACCCCTGTAGCCCCTCCCCCACTACCAAAAGCCCACCACACAAACCCAAAATACCACAGTGCTGGTCAGTGTCTGACTCAAGCCAAATTTGAAAGAAGCTAACATCTGTAGTCAGTATGCAAATATGACTATGAGTCAATTGTCTTACTCTGTAAATAGTGGATAGCCCAGGGCCCGTTGAGCTCTCCTGCAAGGCAGCGGGCTGCACGCCAGGATCTCTCCTTGAGTAGGGATGCCTCTCAAGGTTACTCTTCAAGGTTGAGAGATTCCTTGCTGCAATACATTCTCGGTAAGTGATTAATAACATGCTAAACTTTGAAGTCTTAGCTAAGTGATATAAAGGATTGATTGAGTGCATATAATCCTTTAGACATAAACCGTTGACCAAGTCTGGGACTAAGTCTGGATGCAGCTACACGCAGACTCCTCTCTGAGAAGGAGTTTAGAATGCAAGGTGGTCCTTTCTGAACCTCATGACTCAGTGGGAGGGTCTCCCTGACAGTTTTGTCTGACCCTGTCCTCTCTGCAGCAAATATCAAGTGAACCTTGCCATTGAATCGTGTAAACTACTGTCAGATTTACTATCAAACTTTGTTAAATCAGTGTTTTATGTCAATAAACATATTGCTAATTCTCTCTTACGAGTGAAGTGCGTCACTCCATCTGGGAGAGGTTCTTAGCTGCTGGCTGGGGTCAACCCATCACACTACCCAAGGCTATTCTTTTTCCATTTATCAAGCCTAACTGAATGAGTTTTAGAACAAATAGTGGAGCGGGGTGTGGGGAGAAAAAAAGAGAAATAAGATTTAACTGGGGTTTAAGAAGCATGCAGTCCTCACGGAGTTCCTCAGAGCAGTGCTGAATTATCCACTGTCTTGACTTTCAAAGGTAAAATAGTCATTTGCCTGTTGCTTGTTGTTAAAGATCCAAATGGTCCAACATCAGTTAGTGTTTACTGTTGAGAAAATATTGCCTTACCGGTACCTGTTTCTTCTGAAATGTCATTGATAGATAAAGCAAAATTTTGGTGCCCAAAAAACAATGGTGAAAGTAAGAATTGTGGAACTAGTGATTTTTAAAAATCTGATTCACTTTGTGTTGACCAATAGCCATATTTTTTCATCCTTAATTATTTTTCCTTGTATGTCCAGAATAATAACATCTGTGTCTTATTTTTGTGGTACAATTTCAAAGTATTTTTAATGCATAGTAACATCAATGACAGAGATACAGGAAATTAAATAAAATCATTTTGCCTTCATTAAGACATGTCTGTGCAATAATTAATAAAATGGAAAATATTTACCTCCTAAGCCTATGTTCAAGTACTTATAACTAACCTTTTGAAAAGCATTGGTATGAACTGTACTAGCTACAAATATGAAGTCATCCCTACTCATTCACCTCTTGCCTGGAAATTAGTTCTGTAGTTTATGTAAAACTGAGGAAGACGACTTTCAGTTGTTCTCTAGTGAGCGTTCAATTATTTACAAAAGTTTCGTTACGCTGCTGATCACACAACTTAGCACTAACTGAGATGGACTGTAATCGTGCTTGGCTCTGAGTGATTTCTGAACGTAAATTATCATGGATAAAATATCCACTGAAAGACTGTTAGAATGGAAGAATAGAGAAAGGTTCATCATAGCCAAAATAATTTCAATATATTATAGAGTATCAGAGAAGGTTAAAGGAGGCCCCATGCTATGTAAGTAATTGATGACTAGTGCTGGTAGCAGAAATGAAGAGTCTTTATTTCTAGCAACAACTGGTTCTAATGCAGATATTTTTCATAGTTACAGTAAGAAGACAATACCGAATATATTATTTAATGTATGTATTTTTATTATTAAAAATGGATTCTACATAAAATGAGATGTAAAATTAGATTTTTAAATATGAAATTTAAAAAAGGTTGAAATAGAAGAATTTGAATGATCTAAGGTTCCCAGAATTATTGAAAGCTGAATCCCTGACAGGAGACTAGATGGTGATTGAAATCTAGAATCTACAGAGTGTCTTCTAGAAAACCCAGAATTAATCCCATGCAAAGCAACTGAAATTAGTCAGGCAAAGTAATTCAGTCTTGCCCTCCCCTGTTCTGCAACTTGTGATGTGGTCTGGTTCTAGGAGTACGAGGAAGAATCCAGCAGCAGGGATATACCGCACAAAAACACAGGTGCTGCAAGTCAAGAGTGCAAAAATTGATGTGTGGCAAACAATAAAGCAGAAAATCGGACCAACGCTCACTGTGCGCGGTGCCTGTGTGCTAACCCAGTGTTGTTACTTGGGATAAGTCTCTTCGTGACAATCCATACTGTGCCGTGCCAGAAGCATTCCGTGGGGTATAACTAGCCTTCTTTCCAGACATTATGATGATCATTAATAGTATTAGCAGAGTTAAAACATGCGTAATGTTCTTATTAATTGAATTGAATATTCAGTGATGTTCAGAGGTGCCTTTTGCAGTTGCATATGGTGTTGCTCTGGTTGGATTCATCAGAATCACATGCAAAGACAGTAGGTTCTGCCTGTTTCTTCCTACTGCTTGAGACAATACAATAGAAATTATACAGAATTATGAAACAGATCTTCCATATAAGATCATTTTTTTGCAGCTGTGATTGTTTCATTTTATTTTTCTTCAGCCATTGTAAATTAAGCTGTGTAAATTCAGCAGTTTAAAAAAAAGCTCATTTAAAGAGAACTTTCCTGTCCTCTACCTTCATTTTCCAGAATTTTCATCTGCAGAAGCAGTATCAGCAGTGAACATTTTTCTTCTACCACAGCATAAGCAGAAATTGTGTGCCACCTGTTGTGTGCATCACCACTTCTTAACACAGAATATTTGTTGGGGTTTTTTTCAAATGCCTGTTGTAACTTTTAACTACTTGATTAATTTTCCTAGAGGCTTTTTTTTTTTGTGTTACTTATCCTTGCATATTGCCTTATTGGCTTAACCTTGTGTGTGTATAAACATACAAAAACCGGTTTGTGATTCATATAAGGGTATTTGTGTATATGTATATACATGCATATGTACATACACATACAAACATAGGCTGTATAGTATCACTAGGTCAATGGCAAAACATGGAACAGGGATATGTAGAGATATGTACGTATTTAGATGTGTGTGCGTATATATATGTGTGTGTATACATATTTATGCATACCTACGAACATTCTGCATATGCAAGGGAAAATGAACCTTCCAAGGCATAAACTGAAGTAAAATACTAGAGGAGAGCACTCCTTAAAATGGAGTCCTGCTTGTGCTACTGATACATTCCAAGCGAACAGGAAGATGGAGGCAGCAAATGGACAGTATTATCTGCTATATTCAGACAACAAACACAGCAATTCTGTGACCACAACAGCATATAAAAGTAAATGAAATAAGATAGATGAAATGTGAGCATGAGTGCAGCAGTTCCAATTTTGTTAATTAGTCTGTATTCATGCTTCAGTGATGCTGCAATTATGCTACCTCATCCTTGCGTAGGCCTATTGTGCAAATGCTGTCATTATGCTCCTTGTAGCGTACAAAACAGTGCATGATATGAGCCACCTACAGAGATGTCATTACAATTGTGTCAATTCAACAGTATGTTTCTTAAAATTTATAATTATTTGTGTTCACTGGGAAGCGATTTGTGAACCTGTTGCTAGTCTTTTTGAAGTTAACTTGGTAATTTCTTTTATGTTATATTAAACACCTGCCACTGAAGTTTAGATAATTGTTTACACCTAGTTATAATGTTTTAAAATGAGAATCATAGTCTATACTTACTTTTTAATAATTGTATAGGTTTTAAGGACTTTTTTTTCCTAATTTCCAATAAATTATACTAGATACTTAGAAATACTAGAAGAACAAGGAAGTATTGCTTAGTCTATGGCATTAAGTTTGCCGAATGAGGGAATTCTTCATTGCAATATGTTTTTACTGCAACAAGTCTTATGTGTTTCAGTGGCAAAAGATCAAATCCTAAAATTCCGGGGGAAAAAAAACACCAAAACCACCTTTACCCAAGAAAAGTTGTATATTTAAAGATTGTATTTCAAATACAGGAGTATTTAACTCTGAATGAAACATTTGGCTGAGATACTCTCTTGTGGGGACTGAATTCAGAATCTCTAGATGAAAATGAGTTTCTTCAGCTTGAGTTACAGAGGTAGATCTGCTAGTTAATAGGCAGTGGCAGTTTTAGAAATGCTTTATTACCTGTATGTGCTCTTTTGTTAGCATGTTGTTTCTACAAAACAGAAAAATAACAGAATTATCGCCATAGTCACAGTCTACATCTCTCAGTTTATCAAGGAATATACTGTATTTCAAATCACTTTCAAATGTCAGTGCTCTTCTTGGCAGGAATAGTCAGTATTTCTTTCAGCTAAAAAAGCAGAATAACAGTTCTTTGTGAGAATGGATGTAAAGTATAAAGAGATGAGAATTTGTGATGGGCAATCCCAAGCAACTGACAGAGGGTTAGCTTATATTATAGAGTGGCTCACATTTCAGAAGCATCTTTCTGCAGATGTTCACTGTCCAGTTTTGCATCTCCATCACAAATTAACCCTTTCTTCGACCTTTGCTCTATAAAATTCAGGTAGAATTTCAGTTTTATAACATGTCTGGCTAATTAGTCATTTCAGCAAAGCAATATCTGAATATTTAGACATTCAGAAGCATTTAAACGACCCCTAGATACAGCAGTTTTGGTCTACTTGCATCTAATTTAGGTCCAGTTAGTTTGAAGAGCGATTATGGTTTTATTCCTTCTTTCAAATTATTCCATTCAAAACATGTTTTGCATGGGATCATTTGTTCTCTTTGAAACAGATACATAACAGCACACAGGTGTTTTAATAATTTTAATCTAGTCAATTAAAAAAAAACAGAATTATCCATTAAAAACAGAGAGAGGGGTCAACCCACTGCAAGAAAATTGAATCATAACTAGTGCTTCCCAAGTTGTAATCTATAAAGCAGTTGTATAATCTCTCAGCGTCACCTAGATCCACTATTTTATATGCAGTATTGTAACAGTACTTGTATTAAACAGGTTTTTGCCTGCTTCTGGAGTTCAAGGTGCACTTAAAACAAATGCCAAAGTTGAAGTTCACAGAGAGCTACAGCTCAGCAGGAAATTGTTCATTTGGTGTACCATCACCTGGGGCTTTCTTGTCTTGGCATTTCTTGTAATGGTTGAAAAAGACAAACATTTGATACCTTTACACTTAAGTGAAGAATACAAGAACAAGGGACAGAGACAAAAATCTATGAAATATGACATGAAAACATTCCAAGGATCTCTTTCCTCTTTATAATTTGAGAAATGTCTGAATCTGATTACATTTTATTTTGGTAATGGTATCAACAAAGGTGAATAGGCAGACCACAGTGTACAAGTACCCAAATACATTATACTCTAAATACGGATTTTTGTAGGCCACTCTTTGTAGCATTTGATTTCGTCTAACTAAGTACCAGTAAAAGTAATTTCTTTGCTATATTGGAATTTTATTAATTGAAAATAAAAGTAATTCCATCTTATGTCCAAAACTTTTTGCAAGCAGCAGAAGTATGGAATATATTGTTTAAACTTGCTTTCTAGTATTTAAGTAATCAGGGATCAGCTATTTTGTGTAATAATGCTACAAAAGTGATGAATAACTTAAATAGAAAAACACATTCAAACGTGTTTAGGGTTTCATTTCTGAAACATTCTTTTATTGATGATCCTTAAAAAGACACCTGGCATTGTGCAGAGAAAGACTTATCTGCTACCCAGATTACAGAGTTTTGACTTTGTCTTGACCCTTAGCACTCTCTATTTACAAGGCCAAGAAGAGAATAGTAATTAAAGGAAATCACACAGTCTCATCTAATTTTGCTGGATATAGTTAGAAAATACTAGTTCTTAGGTCTTTACTAATGAGGCCTTCCCTAATGTTTGTGTTTGCTGTACTAGAGATCTAGATTTCCTTTGTGGAGATTTGTGGGGGAAAAAAGAGAAAATAAAAGGGGGGAGGGCAGGCAAACTTTCTTACTTCTGTGTAAAAGTTTTTGTTCCACATATGTAGAGTCTGGAAGAATAGGAGCAGAGTAACATGAGGTTTCAGCACGTACCAGTCACAGAAGCATTGTTTCTAGAACAAAAGTAACTCTCCTGTGCCATTAAAGGCAACCATGCATAGAAAGGGTGTGTATGCATATTTGATTAAGTCTGAGAGTATACCTATATGTTTATGTCTATCTTAAACTATGCCTCTATGTGTTAATGGATCTTTCCAGAAAGATGTCTTAGGTCCAGTTTACTCTTGTGTAAGATCTCTTATCTGTTCCCTCAGATTGTCTGAAGAAACCCTGTCAGTCATTCTTTACATTTGGGATTTAGATTCTTTCAGTACTATGTCTATTCATAGAGCTTAAAAGCGTGGCATGCATGATTATTTACCACCAATTCTGAAAAAAAAAAAAAGTTTTATTTTCTCATCTTCCACATAATGAAGTATATTAATATGTTTTTTCTGTTAAACCTAAAATACTAAAATGTGCTGTTTACTTGAATGCTGCTCTTTCTTTATTTCATGAAGAAAGAAAGTAATGAGTCACTTGGGGAAAAATATCTAGAGATGCAGTCTGCCAGAAGATGTCTTTAAGTCAGCTGTAAATGTCTTTCTAAAGAAGAAATTCTAGCACATCCAGATATGTGTGCTTGATATGCAAATCAGATGATCAAAATGTTTCCTTATAAATTAAAAATCTATTCATTTTTACAGATACAGGTATATGTTTCTACTGAGTCATGCCATTATATATTGCTTAGAATTTCAGGGGTAAAAATTAAAACCTAATCATGAAGAGCAAATATTACAATATTGTAGTATTAGTACTATCCTAAAAAGTATCCATCGCAAATTTTGGTGGTGGTTCCAGACAAAGAGATTACAGATCAAAACTGATTCTATAATGACTGGAAAAACTTGTATATTACTGCTGCCTATCCCAAATTGGCCTTAACTGGTACGTTAAGACTAGTTAGAGAGCCTCTGCTACTACCCACTGCCATAGTGAAAAAAAATACAGGACACATAATTTTTGCTTTTCCAAATAGGTTTGTAGCCAAGGCAGTGGAAAAAAACTGAGGAAAAAACGCACTCTCTTCACAGATTGATAAATTCTTCCTTTTCAGTACTGCTCAATTCAATATAGATCAGTATTGACCTACATTTAAGTTCTCAACTCCATCACAGTGTGCAGCAATAGTTTATTCTCACTTTGCCAATATAAATTTTACTGTCTCTACCACTGACAAGTACCTTCATTCAAGAAGTTATGACTAGACAGATGATCAGAAATAACGCGTCAGCTAATTGGACATAACTTGCTGCAGCATAAAACACTGGCTCTTTGTTTTTTCAACCTGTCAACCACACTTCACACCACCACCAGAAATCTAGCCAGATGCTGAACTAGCCCTCCTGGCTCTAGCCATAAGAAAAATGGCAGGTCAGGATATAGTAGTGAGTACCAAGATGAAGAGGTGAGCAGTTCCTCAGGTGTGCATGGGTGGAGTCACAATCAATGAAGATGGGTGGTGAGGCCGTAGGGTTGGAGATCCTTGCAGGAAATCCATGCAGCTGGGGCAAATGGACAGCTACAATGGCGACTTTCATCTGCAGGATATCACCAGGTGCTGGAGGTAGAGAAGCTGAGGTGGGAGGCATGCATTACCTGAACATCAGTGTTCCCTGATACACAACTGTGATGGTGGTCATAATAATACTCTTATTGCTACCAGTAACTGAGCACATTCATTTAGGAGTTTAAGTGCAGTTTCAAAGGTGAAATTTTGCAATGTTTCATGGTTTAACCACAGCCAGCAACTCAGCACCACGCAGCCACTCACTCACTTCTCCCCCACCCAGTGGGATGGGGGAGAGAACTGGAAAAAAACAGGTAAAACTCCTGGGATGAGATAAGAACAGTTTAATAGAACAGAAAGGAAGAAACTAACAATGACACTAACAACAAGAAAGTGACAAGAATAATAAAAGGATTGGAATACACAAGACAGGTGACATACAACGCAATTGCTCACCACTCACCGACCGATGCCCAGTTAGTTCCCGAGCAGCGCTCCTCCCCAGGCCAACTCCCCCAGTTTATATACTGGGCGTGACATCGCATGGTATGGAATACCCCATTGGCCAGTTTGGGTCAGCTATCCTGGCTGTCTCCCCTCCCTACTTTCCTGTGCCACTCCAGCCTTCTTGCTGGCTGGGCAGGAGAAACTGAAAAGTCCTTGACTGAATCTAAACACGACTTAGCAATAACTGAAAACACTAGTGTGTTATCAACATTCTTCTCATACTAAGCCCAAAACATAACACCATACCAGCTACTAAAATGAAAATTAACTCTATCCGAGCTGAAACCAGGACACAATGGATATGAAGGAATTAGCCAAAGAACAGAGCACAATTTCAACTTTCTTCTCTTTCCTGAAGGTGAAGACATTAGAAATATGTATCAAGAAATTTTAATGATTTTGTCAAATAAAAATAATGCTTTCTATTTTCAAAGCACAAGGGAATTTTTTATGCCTTTAAGCAACTGTACAGACAAATAACTGATATTCACTATTGAATAGTCCAGTACAGTGAAGAATGAAAATGGCATTTCTAATAAAATAAAATGATAGGCAGTTGAAGGATATTGTGGTGATCCAAGTATCGACTGTTTGTTAAAAGATGTTTTATTAATGTTAATGCTAAACAAACAGTTATGCAAAGCCCTAGAAAGACAGAGTAAATGACAATCAATATTGATAACACACACAAAAAAAATTATTTTCTGCTGTTACAGATTTCCTACCTTCAGACAACCTTGGTTAAAGAGATACAAAAAATGTAGGTATTTTATTGAAAATAGATTCTGGAGGGGAAAAAAAAATAAAAATAAATTCTACGTTTCTTTGACATAAAGTTAAAAATACAAAGAAGAAACTATTCCAAGTATTCAGCTTAAGCTTGGTAGTTACATGCAAGTCACCCTTTCTCCAAAAGGACATCTTAAAATGTGCCTTCACTATATGACAACCATGAAAAAATAACCCTTCATTTTGTTGGGTCAGGGAAAAAGGACCTCAGCAACACGTATGAGAGACATCAATTCTGGGGATAATATGTAGACTACATGCTTATGTAAAGCAGTCCGTACAAAATTTGTTTTTGAGGCAACCAAGGATGTGATTTAGTTGCAACAGAATTGATCTGAAGACAGCTTCTAGTGTTGAGTTCTCTCACTATACACATTTTTAATGTATACCTGAAACTTACTCTTCAGTTAAGTCAGTCAATCAAAGTTGGAAGCTTGCTTTGTTTCTTTATTACTCTAGCTTCATCTACAAAAAGGGAATCCTGGTTTTGAATTAGTTTACCAGATATTTGACACATTCTTCCACTTTGTCCCTTGATATTTTATTTCTATGCAGCTGATAAAGCCCCAGATTTATCTTCAGCAAAAAGGTATTAAGAATAAACACTAAACAGTAATTTTATACATCATTCAAATATTTGCGTTACAAATCCCCAAAACTTAAAATTCTCCCATTTTCATGTTCATCACCACATAACAAATTCAACCTGAGTTATCTTTTGACTGTAAAAACTTAATTTAAATTAATTAATTGAGAAACGGTAGGAAGGAAGATATTTCATAGAATTTAATTTGAATTCCTGTAAGTTAATTATAGCATTGATTAAATCTCAGGCTTGAGCAAAATTCATGTCAATAAGCTTGAATACATTCATGTGAAAGCGGATTCCTTGCAAGTAAGAGGTATGGAACCGAGCACTGTTACTGTAAGACCTGAAGGTTGCATATTAACTTTCTAAGAGGGTGTATCTCTATGAAAAAAAAAAATCATAAAATAGCTTTGATAAATGTAATAATACTAAACTCATAAGGTAAAAAAAAATAAATATTGTTCATAAATCACATTAGAAGGATTTGGAATTTTGGGGAAGGGAGGAGAACAAGGAAGTTATTCATACTGCCCTAATAGCTCCAGGTCATTCACAACATGTGGCAAGCTCTTCCTAAAACCTAATGAAGGAAGCTTTGCTCTTAATTCTTCACATAATTGTAATGTTATTTTTTTGTGTACTAGTAACATGTACTTTCAGTGCAGTATTATGTAGTTATTACTTAAATTTTACCACTGTGATTACAGCTGAAATCAATATTTTCCAGGGTTAAATTTATTATTCTGCATGTGTTCAATAAAACCTATTCCATCTAAAGTAAATGCATTTGAAAATATTTCTATTCCTGCTTTAAAATCTTATCAAGTTCTTGTAAGAAAGAATCTATCACTTCTTTTTCAAATGCTACAGTATATTTCTCTGCCTTCCACTCATCTATAAATGTTTTTCTTCATTTGGATTTTTTCTGTAATTTTGCAAAAATTTGAAATAATTTGTCTTACATTGTGACATGGTTTGATAAACACTAATTTGATATATGACACTAATGCAATTTAACATCATTAGTCTGTATTGCATTTGTTTCTTCTAAATTTCATCATGATCTGAAGATGGGTTTCATTTTTGCCTTTTTCCAGACATCGTGGAACTCCACAAATTTCCATGATCTTGCAAAGAGAACTGCCTTGCAATAACATTGCCCAGCTCCCCCAGCATTCTCAGATGCATTCTGTCTGGTCCCAGGCTTGTGGATGTCCAATTTGCTTAAGTGCTCCCTACCTCTGTCTTCTTTCATAGTAAGTAATGCTTCACTTGCATGACTTCATTTGTGGGTTCAAGATTGGGAATCTTGAGGTCAAACCTTTCCAGGCATATGTTACTCTGATTGAAAAAAGACCTTAGCTGTCTCTTAAGTAGATCAGAGAAGTAATAATTAACAGTTGCTCTCTCATATGTTTTTTTTTATTTTCCGTTTAAAATTACAAAATAATTGTTTAGGTTAACAGTGTCACATTATATGCACAAGTAAATTTGGGGTAAAATGCATAATAAAGGTATTAGAACAATTTTGCACTGTATCAGATACATAAGCTGTCAAAATATTTTAAAAGTTTGATATTAAAAAAATACAGATATTCTACAATTGCTATTAAATAATCTTCATAGTATTTTTTGCTGCACTGTAGACATCAGAAGGAGCACTTTCTGTAATAACTGCTTCTCCTCCAAACTCCAAAAATGTCTGCTGTTCCTTTATAAATGAGTTATACCTGAGCATTGATGACAGAGGATTTGTGCGTGAAAGAACTCAAGTCCTACAGAGAGAGGCCTGGATTCACTCATCCACTCACTTGTTTGGCAAGGTTGTTTCAGAGTCGTTGCCAAAATACAAATTCTAGTTGACCTACGATCAAATGTTTTTCTTTGTGACTCACAGTTGTTTTGCCACTGAAATGCATTGATTAATTTTTTCTTTAAAGAACTGATTTTTTCCTGCTTTCATGTTAAAAATAGTGTAATTCAACTAACTTGACTCAAACTTGCTCTGATTTACATTAACCTACAGCTAGCATGTTAGGTGAATTCTGTAGCACATTATAGACACTCCACAGAATATTACCTTTCATGAGGAGATAACCTTCCAAACCAAGTGTTCTCAGTGAGATTTTTCTGATTCATTCATTGCTTGATATATTTTAGGCAATTTTATTTTGTTGTAATAGAAAACACCTGGGAAAACATGGTTGAAAATCTTTCAAAGTAAATACTGAAAAGCAGTTAGTAAAATTTGTGGGAGAATAATTAAGTAACGGAGTGTTATTGACTGAAAATCTTGCTGGATGTCTATTCACAGAGAATGTATTTCACAGTCAACATAAGTTCCTTATTATTTTTATTTTAAAGACTAGTAATGAGCTGAATGGCATCAAAAAAGGAGACTCATTACACTTATGACCATCTCCCCAGGACTCCACACTGTGTCGCACAAGTTAGAATGACTTAAAAAGGATTACTTTTTAAGCTATAACTTTGATGCAGTCATTACAAATACTACTTTACACATGCATATATTTTAGCCCCACAGTAGAGTAATGACTGGCTGAAAAATAAACATGGAGAGTTCAATTGATTGATTGTTTTCCGTATTGCCCACTTAGACACAGTAGTGAACAAATAATTGTAGTACTTGTTTACATTCTTTTTTCCTTTTATCAGAAAAAAAGTCGATGTTTTGAAAGCAATCTAACGAGAATATATTCTGTTTTTTTCTAGATAAACTTTCAGCATATTTTTCTTTAAGAATATCTTCTCCTTACTACTTTTCAGATAATTGCCATCTATATCTTCGGGTGTTGTTTAATGAGATAACATATTTGTGAGGCTATCATTGTTTACTTCTCTTGACAATGAATTTGATTTGTGTTATGATTGTTGGTTTGCATGAAAGACGCGCTTATGATAATACTTACTTATCTAGTACTTTCCGTCTTTACAAAGGAGACGAATATCATTATCCCTATTTTACATAGGGACATATTTCTGTAAGAATGATTTAGCTCTAGGAAATTGCATAAAGGACATTTTTAGATTGCTTATTAGAAGGATGACAAAGAGGAAGAAGAGCAGAAGAATGAATAACAAATTTATTGCACTGCCAGAATGAAATGGAATTTGGTTTAGTAAGACTTGGAAAGCATCCCAGGACTAATAGAGACCTGAGGAGCTGGAGGTTACAAGATTTCTAATTTACACATTGGGACAGCAACTCAGAACACTTCATAAGGAAACAAACAAAATAACTGAAAACAGCCAAATACGTGGACATGGGCAAATTTACCTAACTGGACTTGTTACCCCAAAACAAAGCCATTAGGAAAAACTTTGAAATTGACCTCCATGAATTTAGCCCAGAATAAGTCTATCGCAAATATGTATGATTGTACCATGCAACTAAACCATGGTGAAGAATAATCCATTCTCTCAACCTCTCTCCCTCTCCCAGACCAGTTTGCTGACTGGAATGAAAGCTGCTGGAAGTATTTCTCTTAGCTTGTAAAATAGAGCAATGATTAAAAATAATGGATCTTGTCATTTAACTCTCATTAAATGCTAACCGGATTCTAATTGACTTAAAGCACAGGTCTATAAGAACATAATAGGCTGACAAAGCACTGAATTTTGCTGTTAGTCAGCACTCCTGCAGCCTCTCATGACCATATCCAATTTACTTGTAAGAAGTGGAACAGGAAATGTTTTTCCTGCTATGTGTCTTTTGAGACTGCTGCAACAATAGAGGGAATTTCATATGAGGAAAACACAGCCTGGTATAAGTTTTGAGAGCCAGTTCCTCAAGTTTTGTCTGCTTGACAGTCCAAGATGGCCTTTATTGCCATCCAAGTGAACTGTATTAGTGGAATAACCCTGCAGTGCATGAGTCCAGAAGGAGTCCAAATGGCAGTGGTATTGGCTTGAGGCATACGAGCACTGAAGAAAAAGGTTTTGCTTCTACGAGCAGAATCTCTCCTTAAAGTCAGGAAAAAGTAAGCTGAGGGATAAAGTCACAGTGTTCCCCTGAAATTAATTTCCCCTTTTCCTCCTCGCAGCACAGTACTCCCCAGAATTAGTTGTTAAAACAATTCTCTCAAAGGGTCTTGCAAAAAAGTAGTGATTCACAACTGTAATATAGGATTAAAATGTGCATGATTAGCCTCCAAGTTGACAGGATGTGCTATAACTAGTGAAAGTTAGTATAAATTAATTAGTTGTTACTAATCTTCCGTACTTGTATTTGTGCCTTTCTGTATTGGCTTCTCAGTGCCTTAGAAACTCAACTCTTTGTGTGACAGGACTGAGACCCTGCATGTTTAGAAGCTAAATTGAAATTAAATCATGGGCCTGCTTCCTGTGAGGAATTAAAGTTTCTAGTTGCACGGTTACAGAAATATTTCTAGTTAAAAATAATTTCAGGGAAATAATGCATGTTCTTTATCTCTCCTTGAAAGCTTTTGAATGTTCAAGAGAGAGGAGAAAATTAATTCTGAACAAAGTAAGAAATGGACTTGTCTGCTGTATAACTAAGCTGCTTTACTTACGAACCTGCATTTCTGTGCTTCTCTGTACTTCATGTTCAAGAGAAAAATGAAATCTGCTTCCAGGTATGCCAAATACCAGTCTAATTTTTTGACTCCGTTAAATTTGTCACCACAAAGTAATTCATAATAAATTCTATGAGGTGAAAGATACTCTGTCCTTATAGCAGAAATTTTAGCCCTAGTTAGGTCTTTACAGTTTTGTCATGGAGCTGGGGTCTCACTCCAGGTGTTTATTCACAAATTGCATATATACACCTGAAATAAAAACATAACATCACACCTTGATAAAAGCCATAACTTTCTGATGTTGAATAACTGACAAATATCACAGAAATACTTACAAAACAAGTGAAGTAAACAACAAGTATTGTCTTCTGAAATTATGCTTAGGAACTTCTTAAGTTTATGACAAGAACTTTAAGGACTAATTGGTAACGCCACATAACACTTAGATGTGAAAAATAAAAAAGTGGTTAAGAAATTTACTAGTTTAAATCAGTCAAATATTGTACATAAGTCATAGTTTTATGGCATTATATGGTTTTCCTCAGCGCCTCTTTTTTAGTTTCATTTTAAAGTTCAAGAGTTATTTTTAAGAACAATTAATTACAAATTGAGTTCTGGAAGCTCACAAACATTTGTCCTGTTCTGATATCAAAAATCATGCTCTCATAAACTAAACTCTGGGACAAACATTTTATAGCAAAAATATGCAGGCGTGAAGCTTTTAACTTTCTCTTTTTTAGCTACAAATGAATTTGTAGCAAGCTGATCGCCGACTTTCATTTCCAATGAAAGTGTGTAAGATTCTTATGAGCAGAAAAGCAAAATTCTGAAAAGGAAAATGAAGTGTAAAAACATAATCACAAAAGAGTACATGCAGCAGAAACTTCTTCAGAAAACTGTGTTCCACCACAGTGGGAAAATGTTAGACCATCCAAAAAGCAAATATTTACCTTCCTATTTGTAACAAGCTAGAGAAGAGATACAGTTTGTCAGAAAAAGTTTTTTAAATGTGTTTATTTTCTTCCCTAGCATTAACAAAAAATTAGCATGATAAAAATATTCTTCCTTCTGTGCTACTCATAGCCTTATTTTGCCCTTCTGATTCATGCAACACAATACTGTATTCCAGTACTCCAAATTTAAAGGTTGGGGATTTTGTAGAGCAAGTTCATTGCAGATCGTCTTCTGCTTTTAGTCACTTTCTCTTCTTGTTATCTATTAACGATATCAGTAAGAAGAAAAGGATCAGTGAAAAATAGCAATTGACTTAAGGCTGCAAATTCTTTAGGAATGAGGCTATCTTAAATCACATTTCATTGAAGCCAGGTTGAGGTAAAATGTGAATTCATTCATCATATCCGAAGCAGTCAAGACAGTTACAAACTTGAGTTATATGGGAGAAGAAATGGAAGAAATCATGTCACCTTATAGAAGAAGATTACATCAGGAAAGTCTCATACAGCTGTGTTATTTCCCTCTAGATGATCATATAGGTTTCAGACTTTTCTCATGTTTTCTCTGCTCTTCCAGGATTACGTTAACCAAGTCCTCTTGCAGGGTGGGGAGGAGAGAATACACCAGTATACCCTTACAACCAGAACTCACTCTGTTCTCCCCCTGTGTTGGGGACTGTCATGTTGGGCTCTTCATTAGCATTAAAGTTGTTCCATACATACGCAGGCTTCTCTTTGTTACACTGGAAGCCACCTCTTGCATTTAACTGGTTTGTAAAGAATTCCTTGCCTAATGTAATGTAAAACTCTCCTCCCTTTCTTTGCTGGCTATCTGGCATTCTGAGGAATTCACCTTTCGCTGCCCTTGCACTCTGTCAGTCTGTATATTAAAAACATATGACATAAATATCTAAACAGATTTATCGTGTGTGTCTCATTATGGGCTCTTAAATGAGACTAGACATTAAAATAATTTATCACTTTGGGGTGAAAATGATTTATCTCACTGAAGTTTCTTTCAGATTGTCCTCCAAACTAATTAGTGTTCAGTAGATATTTTTCTCCAATTAAATTTCTGGATCAAAAAGAACTTGGGAAATTTGGAAGCTATGCTGAACAGTAACAATGGTTAATCAGAAAAAAGAGTAATTGATTTGTAAAACTGGGCAAAAAGAGCAGGGAGAGCACAGCATGAGTTTAATGGAGGGCCAGAACTTTATCTTGGTAAGCATATGAAACAATCATGATTATAATCAGACCTAGTATGTATTCAGTATGTTGCCATGACCCATAATAACCTGTGCACATTGGTAGCCCCTACCATAGCAGGTAACAGTTTTCCTTGATCCATTCAGGAACTGCCTCACAGGAAAAGTGAGTGTGTCTACCCCTTTGTATGAAACTCTATTTTCTATGCCCTACTATTTGTGTCTTTCACCTCTGAGGAATACCTATGCACTACATTTGTTTGAATTTCCTATCTTCAGCTTGATCCTCCCACGGTGAAGACCCTAACTGACCCTGGGCAGTTTTGCCTTTGAGGAAGATTCTTTTACCTTCCTTTCCAGGAAATGAGCTGTGCCATGCTGTGACTGTCTTTTTCTTCAGTGTCCTGAATGTCAACTCCTTCAGCCTTCTTCAAAGTCTGCAACTATCCTAGATAATTAAACAGAACCAGAACCTAGGCTTGCATGCTAGCACACAGTTAAGTACACTGTTTAACGCTTTACCAGATTTTGGCTTGATGATGTTCAATATTCTCCCCAAAACTGAAAAGGTTTATAAGCCCTCTTTTCTCACCACTTTTTGCATTCGTCTTACTCCTGACTTTACAACAAGGGCAGGGGTAGCACTGACCATGCTAGGCAGGGCTATTCCTTTTATGTTCTATTGTAGCACCAGTAGGATTTTCCATCAGGTCAAGAGATTTGAATATATCAGCTATTGCTATCTTCCTCAGTACAGTGTTTGTAAACTTGAATGGTGAAATAGAAGTCTAATAGAGATTTAAAAGGCAAAATCCTTGCAGATTTTCCATTTATACATTTCTGTCTCTCAAATACTCTTTTCCATGTCTCTAAAACCCTGTGTTACTAGGGGAAATGGAAAGTAAAATCAAGATATTGAAGCTTTTAGAGTGAGTTGCTAAATTGTTGTCTATATTTTAAAGAAAATTGCTTTTTAAACATATTTCAACTTGTCTTATGCTGGTCCCTGAATTGCTGTAATTGTATAAAGTAGCTTATGATTTATTGACTCTCATACTGACGGAAACTATCTTTCCATGTATATGCACACTTATATATACAATATTATAAATGTGCATTTTGTAAAATAAAATGATAAATTTAGATTATTCAGGTTGACGACTATTGTTGCGGAGTGAAACTGAATGTCATAGTAGGAGCTGTATAATAAACCTATCATATTTTTCTGGATTCTCATGCTAGATGGAACAAAAGTTACGTTTTTGGTTGTATTGGAAAGGCATGTTTATCGGAGGAAAAGAGAATGACTCAAAAGTAGGTGGGCTACATGAGTGTTAATATGACAACAAAAAATGGTCACCAGAGACTTGATACAAATATAAAATTTACCCCGGTGAAATCATGCTGAGGAAAACACCATGTTTCTTCTTTGTTTTAATATTTATCTTATATAGTGTTGAAATTGTGAAAGTTTAATTTTTTATTTCAGCTGGAAAGATGAATCCTTTATTCCAGGGCTAACTCTAAGGCATGCCACCTGGCACAATACATCTACTAGAGTTTATGGGGAGCTTTGTGTGGAGAAGTACTGCAGTTTTTCTGTGCACATCCATCTTTTAAACACGATCTGGTATGTTCCTGTTAAGAAGGCTGAGAAAACCAACATACAGAAGCAGGCTGTGCTGAGTGTGAAACATTCTGAAGTATTTCCATGCCAGGGGAAAGCAAGGTAGCCAGTGAAGCCACCTTTCAGTGGATGTGATATTTCTGAGTAGGAGGTTGATGTTCAGTCCCTTTTCAAACACATCTCACAGTCAGTTTATGAGGGGGAAGAACTCTGGCTCATTCTTTGGCAAAATCAATTTATCTTGGTTTAAAATCCAAAGAAGAAAGCCAGAAAACAAAATTCCAAAGAGAGGTGGGTTGACCCTGGCTGGATGCCAGGTGCCCACCAAAACCGCTCTGTCATTCCCCCTCCTCAGATGGACAGGGGAGAGAAAATATAACAAAAGGCTCATGGGTCGAGATAAGGACAGAGAGAGATCACTCACCAATCACCATCACAGGCAAAACAGACTCGACTTGGGGAAACTAATATAATTATTACCAGTCAAATCAGAGTAGGATAATGAGAAATAAAACCAAATCTTAAAAAACCTTCCCCCCACACCTCCCTTCTTCCCAGGCTCAACCTCACTCCTGATTTTCTCTACCTCCTCCCCATCAGCAGCGCAGGAGGACGAGGAATGGGGATTGGGGTCAGTTCATCACACCTTGTGTCTGCCGCTTCTTCCTCCTTAGGGGCAAAACTCCTCACGTTCTTCCCCTGCTGCAGCCTGGGGTCCTTCCCATGGGAGACTGTCTTCCATAAACTTCTCCAACATGGGTCCTTCCCACGAGCTGCAATACCTCAGGCACAGACTGCACCAGCGCGGGTCCCCCGCGGGGTCACAAGCCCTGCCAGCAAACCTGCTCCAGCCTGGGCTCCTCTCTCCACAGGACCACAGGTCCTGCCAGGAGCCTGCTCCAGCGCGGGCTTCCCACGGGGTCACAGCCTCCTTTGGGCACCCACCTGCTC
>JAVKLA010000030.1:26376251-26395013 GCA_034782735.1 Sagittarius serpentarius | reverse complement strand
CCTCCCCGGGCTGCAGGTGGAGATCTGCTCCAGCACGGACCTCCCTGGGCTGCAGGGGCACAGCCTGCCTCACCGGGCTCTTCCTCACAGGCTGCAGGGGAATCCCTGCTCCGGCACCTGGAGCACCTCCTCCCCCTCCTTCTGCACTGACCTGCGGAGCTGTTGCTCTCACATGTTCTCACTCCTCTCTCCAGCTGCAGTTTTTTGTCGCACAGCAACTTTTTCCCCTTCTTAAATCTGTTATCCCAGAAATACTGCCACTGTCACTGATGGGCTTGGCCTTGGCCAGCAGCGAGTCCGTCTTGGAGCTGGCTGGCACTGGCTCTGTCCACATAGGGGAAGCTTGTAGCAGCTTCTCACAGAAGCCACCCCTGTAGCACGCCTCCCCCAAATATATGTATTCCAAAACCTTGCCACACAAAGCCAATACAGTATGTTTTGGAATATGAATGAATATGAATAACATCCTTGCTTTCAAGAAAAATGGAGAAAGCTACATATAATGGTTTTAGATAAACAAACAGCAAATACTGTGGTAAACAAGCTCCCAAGGAGGATTAAAAGAATGAGTTTCCAACCTGTGGGTGAAATGCCTGTGGAGATGGGTGCATTAAAATTAAAAAGCAGTGACATCAGCTGTGACCCTACTCCCTCACCTAAGGCTCCTGAATAAACCACAGTTAGGAAAAAACATTTAGCTTTGTCATTTGGGTTTTTCCCCCCTATTTTGAAGTCTTGCCCTTAGTGGTAGTGTTACCTTTCTCTGTGTGGGAATATGATGTACTGTGTTTGTCCTGTGTAAGTATTGAGACACTCAGTTTTCTGGTCGCACTGGACGTGATACCTTCCTTATAGGCAGAACAAAGGACTGTGAGTCCACCACTGCTGAAACAATGTCTGTGAAAGGGAAGCCTTTTACTGTGGGTAGAAGAAAGTGTACAGAGGATGGGAGAATATCAAGACAGAATTATACCTAGCTGTACATTCCCACTAGCCATTTTCAGCCCACTGTGTGCAGCCAGCATGTATACTCAATTTAGATCTTCCACTGTAACATCGACAATTAAGGTCTGTTGAAGGCAAAGTCGATCTTACTAACCTTTTCAATACGTTGCTTGTTTCTTCTTATTCTGGATAATAAAGGGATTTGCTCTGCCTGGGCAGATCTCTCTTATAAAAAGCTCCTCAATAAAGGCCAAAAGGCTTTTAAAATTAATTAAAATAGTTTAGCTTTTTAAAATTCAGAGTGACAAGGTCTGACATGAATAAAAAAGATGTGAATTTGTATACAACACTCCTCAAGTTCTGTCTGCCCTTGAAGGCAAGTCTTTGCTTCTTGGTTTGGATTCAATCAGCCGAATAGGTTCCCACATCACAGTGAAATCTTCACAGTCCCCTTCTCTTAAGGAAGCTCTCTCTGGGAGCACCGATATTAGTTTATCAGTTTAGATCAGCAGTGCGTTTTTGAAGCAAATCTCCCTTTGTCCCTTACTGTGCTCTGGTTTGTTTTGCAAAGCTGGGTGGAGGGGTAAGCTGGCTTCAAAAAGCTGGTTTATTCTCCGTCATGTTTTTCTTTGTGTCAATAGACTGCAGAGATGAAAAAATTAATTCAGGCAAAAGAGTTTATTGTTAAACAATTTGAAGAGTAGCTATCAATTATATAGCAACTTTGTACAGTTCAGCAGTGTTTCTAATTATGTTTTTTCATGACATGACTGGATTTTACATGTTATGAAATGCATTAAAACAGTGCAATGAGAATGAATATAAAAGTCTGGGAATTTGAAACATGTGCTGACCTTGACTTTGACCATTTTTCACCAGTAGAGAGAAGTCAATTAATTTTCATGTCAATTCTTCAATTAATTTGCTTGAGACATGCTTGTGCTGCTATTTAACTGCATCTTAGAAACATTTATGTATCTGAGTTTATCAAGCACAAGAGTTCATGGAAGGTGAAATTGTAAGTTCACTCCCTCAAATCCAACATGAAGGAAAGCATATTTTTGAAAGACTTTTCATAGCAATTGACAGTGCGTATCTTTTAGAAAGAATTATACTCTCATGTTCATGCTAATAATACATTTCTTTCACATAAGATCATTGTGTATTTTGAACTTCTAAACAAAAAGCATCAGTTTTTCAACCTTTTCTATTGTGTATTTCTTCTCTCTAATTTTTCAAGAACTAAATATAGTATAACACTTCTTACCAAATAATATTTCACTCTCAGAATCAGTCTAAAACAAAGTCACACTTTGAATGTCACATATTTTGTCCTCTGATATTCAAATTTAAATATACATTTTCTTTATTTATTTTCCATGGGATAATTTCCATCTGCTGTGTTTATGGAAGCTTAATGCTAGCTGTCATTTCTTAAGGTGATTCAATATTGCAAAGAATGTGTTTTTTTTATAAGATTATTCCTTTCTATATTTTTAAGATGCTAAGTGTATATGTTTATTTTCCAAATAAAAATGTGTTTATTTTCCAGGGTGTCAGGAATATTTCTACACTTACAAATTTTAAATTTTGATATGGCTTGCTTTGAGTTTAATGTAAAAATATTAAACGTATGTTAGGGAAGCAAGAGCTCTTTCAAGCTTAGGAAATGCATGATTTAAGATAGCATGTTCAGTGTCAACCTGCTTGTGTTGGCATATAGTAATACAGTCTTTGAAGCATGGCAAGTATTTGGATAATGGAGGAAAAAGGAGTACATGCACAGGTAAGATTTTTCTTCAAAGAACTTTGTAATTTCATCCCTTTTTGAAATAAAAATATTACTTACTTCACCCTACCTCCCAAAAAAGACTTAAGTATCAGGATAGAAGTTGACTGTGAAAAATTCAGGGAAAATATTCCTTAAGTTAGATGAACCATTATGTGGTTTATGACTAAATTACCAGCATGAGAATAAAGGCCACTTTTTTTCCCCATTTTATTTACCGTAGGTTTCCGGAACACATTTTATACTCCTTGGAATACCTGGTCCCCACAATTGCTGAACAGCCTGTTCTGCTTACCATAATCAACATGAAATTACCGAGTGCTTCACTGTTGGAAGGGACGTTTAAAGGTCACGTAGTCCCACCCCACTGCAGTAAGCAGGGACACCTTCAACTAGATCAGGTTGCTCACAGCCTCGTCCAACCTGGCCTTGAATGTCTCCAGGGATGGGGCATCTACAGCCTCTTAGGGCAACCAGTTTCAGTGTTTCACCACCCTCACTGCAAAACGTTTCTTCCTTCTATTTAGTCTGAATGTACCCTCTTTTAGTTTAAAACTATCAGAACAGGCCCTACTAAAAAGTCTGTCCCCATCTTTCTTATAAGCCCTCATTACGTACTGAAAGGCCACAATAAGGTCTCCCCAGAGCCTTCTCTTCTCCAGGCTGAACAACCCTGACTCTCTCAGCCTGTCCTCACAGGGGAGGTGTTCTACCCCTCTGATCATTTTTGCAGCCCTCCTCTGGATCCACTCCAACAGGTCCATGTCTTTCCTGTACTGCATTGTTATGAAAGATTTTTAACACCAAGATTGTAGGAAAACCAATAAAGTGAGATGAACATCAATAGAGACAAGAAAAGAGGATAGGAAAAGACTGAAGTCTGAATGAGCTTTTATGATGACTACAAATGCATTTCTTGAGTTTATTTTACCTTATTTTCTGATCATTAATTTGTGAACTGCACTAGGCTGTATATTCTGCTTCAGAGTAGAAGGATAACATCATTCATTTGATCTCTCTCTGTGAAAACATATTTATTATAAAATGGAGGCACAAATGAGTTAAATAGAAAAAAGAACAAACACAAAGAAAAAAAACAAAGCCACCACTAATAACATGGTTCCAGAAGGAAAAAAAGAGTAAGAACAAGTACATATGATATATTTCATCACAGGAAAGTGTAGAAAAGGAAATAGCTGGACAACTGGAGTGCCAGAGTTCCTGAACGGACACTTTATAGGGTAACCTTGAAACCTATAGGGCAGCCTGCAAGCAAGTGGACAGGATGATGACAGATGGCACTGACTGGTTTCAGGGAAGGAATAGGAAGAAATCCAAAATTAGTGGAGTTGTGTCTTCAGCATGAGATGAGGGCATGAATTACCTCACAGTATCATGTATCAAGGGATTGACTACTGTTCACAAGGGAAGAAAGGAAAAGGAAACAAAAGACATCAAAGTCAAAAAGCATCTGCTTATAGTTGTGTGTACTGGGTGGTTATGTTTTTTGTTTAAATGTCACTCAGGTGGCCACAGACAGTGAGAGAAGAAGAGCAAGTGGCAAAATGAAGACATTATTTGTCTGAGTCAATATTTTTGCTAGCAGGATTTCAATCAAGTGTGATTATACAGGAAAAAGTAAATAGAAAAGATAGGGTTGAAATTACTATTTGTATTATGTGTAATGCAGTAGAGATTACAGTCCCATTGTGCCAGATCCCAAACGTGAACAAACATGTCATCTGTCATGAAGAGATTATAACGTAAGCAGAACAGGCAGGCTTAATGTAGAAGAAAAGTAAAAAGATAGAGAGATACACAAATGACAAAGTGATCTGAACAAAGCTGTAGAAGTCCTGTGTAATTAATGCTACATTTTGAATACCAGACCAGCCTGTTACTCTGAAGACTTAAGCACTTCTCTAAATGACATCTAAGAACAAGAGTTAAAAGGAAATTGTATAGCAGGGATGCACACTTTTACTTATTTATTTCCTTTATTATTATTATTTCTTTTTCCTCTGGAGTGGTAAGTATTCAATAACCAATTTCTAGTCTGCTTGTTGTGCTGGATTTTATGTGCTGTGACTGCACGTGATATTTGCATGCTCCTAGTATATTCAAAGGTGTTTCTGTAACTTATATTTCTTCCTTCCATGATGCACTGATAAAATACTTTGGTTCTCTGTTATAAATCAGGGTATATTAGAAGCACTGACGTTGCTAAATACTTTCAGATGATATGTGGATATGTGTCTTTTTGACTGAAAATGTGGTTAGCTTAGCTAAAATTAAAAACACTCTGCTTTTGCAGCTGCCTGTTAGCAACAGCCATATTCCTATCTATTTGACAAGTACCTGTTTTGAACAGCTGAGGTTACAGACCATGTTAGTAATTTTTCCTGACATACACACTAGATTCCCTCTTTCCATTTCTTCAAATTATTTTCCAGAAATGTTTTCCAGAGCTCCTTTGTGCTTTCCACCACAGCTGCCCTTTCCCCTCCATTTCACCACCCTTCGCTGCCTGTACAGATGCCTGCAGATGTCCCTTTACCCTGCTGGTGTCCTGAGCTGACCATTAATATCATTGTCAGTGCTGAACAAAGTTTAAGTGTTTCCTTGGTGCCATTTATTTGCCTGGATGCAGAACTGACCTGTGTAGTTTCCGGATCAGAAATAACTTGCATTTGGCAAACTTAACTTACAGCTATAGAAAAAAAACATGTCTATTCAAACTTGCCTGTGAAGACACCTTTGTTGTTCGATGTGCTTCAGGTGTAACTGAAGCTCTTTGAGGTGAAAGAAGAAATTTTTACTTGGCCAGTTTTCTGTGCCAAACTGATTCACTGAATTCCTCATTTGAATTTGTCCTTTTGAATCATTAATTTTTAAGTTTATTGTCTTCAGTACATCTGCATTAATAATCAGAGCATATTCACCAAATCTTGATCATGCACTTTTTTGGTAGAGAGAATCATCTTGGAGGCACTGAAGAACTTGGACAGGTGGCAAGTTTTGAAAGCCTAGTATTAAGAAAAATTGTGGTTCATTGCAATTTGTCAGTTTCCAGAGGTGAGACATGGTTTTGATACATCCGCTTGTTCTTGAATGGGATTTGTAGATTGAAGGACCCACTCTGTAGACTGAAGGCTCCCTTTCATTATTTTCTGTCCTTCAAAATGTATGAAGGCAGAAGAAAGCAGTTGCAGTGGGGAGACAGTATTCAGAAATGAGCAGTCATTTAAGAAGGTCTACTGTTCCAGTTACCGGAACAGGCTAGAGAGAAACCTGACGCTAGATCCAATACCATGGCTATTGGGCAAGATATTTAGGCTTTCCTTGCATTTTTGCAGGAAGGCATTAGGGGCAATCAAATGAGATCTAAAACTTGCAGCACACTAATCAGGAGCCAGGAGTCTGCCCTTCAGCAGAGTGCACGTAACTCGGTGCTAGCTGGATGCAAGCACTGAGTGCTCAAGGCTTGGGGTGGCCATTCTGCCTGTTGGATTTACGAGGTGGAGATGGCAGGGGTCTCTCCTAGTAATAAATATCTACAAACATGCTTCTGAGGAAGATGCATGAGTAATTTCATTGGGAAGGAGAGGAAGGAACCGAAACCCCTAATACATGTCATGGAGAAGGTGTTATTGTCTGGCATTTTATACAATAGGAAGGAAGAAAGAGACACTTACTTTGTTTTTTCACATTGAGACCTCCTAAAGCAATACTGAAGTAATAGACTGAAGACATTTTTCTATATAACCCTCTCAAAATGATACAACTGAGCCAGGAGGAGTCATCCAGATTCAACATGATTTTTGAATCCTGATGGTTTCACCACCTAGGAGAGAGGAGATTTGGCTCACAGTCTTAATCTATCAGAAAACTGCTTTGCATTTGGCAGTGTTTCATTAAACCAGAGATGTCTGAACGAAACATTTCTGTCTCGAAAAGATAATTACTATTCTCCCTCTCAGTAGGAGACTTAGCCTTGATTTTGTTTCTCTGGGCTAGTCATGGCCTGGAATACCAACCAGATCGAGCCTTTCAGAGGCCTACCTTCTGGATCCCAATCAGGGATTGATAGACGTGTGTCGAGATGCTCAGGGTTTTTAAGCCTCCAATATTGTGTTTGTTTAGAGGGATACAACTGAGGAGTAATGCTTCATTTTCTCGGTTTTGTGCTAGTGCTGTAATCATTTAGGTCCTTCTATGGGTCCTTCCCATAGAAGTTTAGGAGTAAATACTGAATCAGCTACTTGAAATTTTTCACAGAAGTGTTTGGGTACTGTCAGATTCTCCCTGTTTTCTTCGAAACAGAACAGTAGTTAAGTGAAATACCTAAACTAGCAAATGGAAACAGAGCTCTTTATTGAATATCTTGTGCTAATTATTTTCATTTTCACTAATTTTGTGAAATTTCAGTTCTGGTTCCTCTAAATCAACCAACATTCTTTCCTTTCTAAATAAATAAGCAAATAAAATATGATTAAGAATATAAACTTTGTCTTTAAATTTGTTCAAATTTTCACTGAAATGTTAGTAACCTGTGTAATGTATATAATAATATCTGTCAGCTAAATGGAACAGCAATTTAGACATACAGTTATATCTAAAATATAAGGAAACTGGAATACTCTAATTAACTTCTGTTGTAAGACAGAAAGAAAATACGTTCTAGTATAAAAAATGCTTTATATCACACTCAGCAGGTAAGACTTTTTATCAGTGCCCTGAAAGCAAGGATGTCATTGTGAAACAAGCTGGCAGAACAGGCTGGGTTTCACCCAAGACAGTGGACTTCATAAGTGCTGTCACCCATGCCTTTGGTATTAATCCAATCCATTTTGAAAGACTGCAGTCCATGAAAATATGACCTTTCAAAACTATGCAGTTGACTGATGTGGCTGAAGTGTTTTTCATGATGCTGGGTGCAAACAGTAGATGAATTTTCTACTGGGGTAAAAAAGAAAAAAATGTTTCACAAACTATTTTAAAACAATTCAACAGATTCCACACATTAACGTCAGTCACACTGGCAAACACATTTATATAAAATTTCCAAATCTTGAACTGATACATCCCACACAATTAATACTGCAGAATCTTTGAGTTATGGACCGTCTGTTTTTATATATATACCCTGTTGATACATGAAACTCATATACTGGGCCATTTGGGGTTCTTCTAAGCATCAGTGGTAGTTTAACATTTGTAGCATTATTTTTAGTATCTTCCGAAATATTTTATGCTTGATGTGTTCATATTTATGTAGCTTTTTACATTTTAACATTGTTAATAACATACAGTGCAAAAACATTTTATTAATATGCATTTATTTTAAAAAAACATTTTTAGAAAGGATTCAGTCTCCTTATGTACATAAGATCCTGAAACAAATGACCTAGGAAGACCTGTTTGATGCAAGATTGGGGCCTGAATTTGTCCCTGAATAGGGAACATGTAAGTTAAGTGTTTTCATTCCACTTCTTAAACACAACTGTTGGTAACATTTACCCCTAACTTGTATTTTTCCTGCCACTGTCTAAAAGAGTATCAGTGGATTGATATGAATATTAAAGTTGACTTCTTAACTTTGGGCATTGTCTCTGGCCCAAAGCTGTGTCATGTGTAGCAAGCAGCAGCCTGTCACAATCTTCCATTGCCCTGGATCATTTTTTAATTTTACAGACTTTGAACTCAGTCTGGCACTTAATTACAGGCAGATTCTCTCCTCTTTTGGGATTCTTTCCAAAATAAGTAAGTTAAGTGATGTTAGACCAAAACCAGGCAAATGCTTAGATGCATATTTTTTGCCTACCGTCTATAGAAGTTTCTTGGTCTTGGTCCAAGTTGCGTACAAACAGAAAGGTTTAGAGCCAAAAAATAAATGCATGCATTTGAGTACTTTGTTTTGTTCAGTATACGGGTTTTATTCCTTAATTTTAATTAAATTTTTCTTGCCTATATGATGTTTGAAGTTCATATTAGGAGAGTGAAGTTGTTCATCAAAAAGGAATGTGTTTCTAAGAGGTTTTCTGGGGTTTGGGTTTGGAGTTTTCTTCTCCCTAAAGTCTGTAATAAATTCACCTATATTCTGTTCCTTTGAGGATTTTTTAAAAGTATGTGTATATCTCTTCTGACTGCTTTTTTACTGGAAGATGTTTCCTGGAGTTCAAACAGCAGTTGGAAATATAATCAGTTCTGATTTTCCAGACAGCATAAAGCCGAACATCAGTTTTGTTGCATTGTTTCTTAGCTTGCAAATAAATCTGAATATATTCTGCATACTATTATCTCACTGGATGTATTTTTTGTCCTCTTTTAGTAATGCTATGGATTCAAATCAAAACATCTCTGAAGCCCTGATACTCAGGCTTTTGTTCTCAGAACGTAATTGTTTTCCCTGGACAATCACTAAGAGATACAATCTTTATTTGAGGGTTGCATTGCAAATCATCTTTGAATTTGTACAGAAAAGCAGAAGAAAGAATCTTAGTAGTACATTATCTTCTCCTCTTTGTGATTTTTTTTTTTTATTTTTTCTTACAATTTGGATTCCCCAACTGGAAATTTTTATTTACTCTCTTTTCGTTTTGTGTAGATGTCTACTTCTGGCTGTTGCATCCTCCAGCAATCTCTGCAAACACATAACAAGGAGGGAAAAAACATCAAAACATAGCCAGATAGTAGAAAAGAAAAAGCTGTTTAGACTTGAGATCTCATCCAAAATATATGCAGCAAAGACAAGCCAGGAGACTGCATGTTGTGGCAGGGACAAGGGGCAGAGTACCACTGCTGCTGTAGGAAACCATAGGAACAACCACAGGTGCAAGAGGAGCATCCATGGGATGCTGGGGTGGTACCTGGTGGTTACCGAGACAGAAAGAACTGCCATGACTGGTTGACAATTTCCATTCATTACAGTCTGTTTTTTCGCTTGGTCAAGATAAATTACAACAGTGCTATAGATCATATTTGGTGGGAAAAATCTGTAGGACAGAACCAGAGAAGATATATGAATCCTATTCTCTCCAGTGAAAGAGAGAGGGTAGTGAAAGAGTGGGAAAGAAGAAACTTGCTGATCCCGATTAGTTGGCACAGACTTTTTAAAGAATTTGGCAACCAGTCTTTCTTACTTCCTAACTCCTGTAGGTTATACAGATTATGGCAAAAATTTCCTAAAAAGCAAGTGGCAGAAAGGTGAATACTTCATATTGGAAAGAAAAAAATGAGGTAAGGTCCTATCTAACATTCATTCTTTCAAAACTCTTTTCCTCTTGACTGCTTTCCTTCTTTTAAGGTCTATTTGTTAGTTAACTTGCAGCAATTGCCAATATTTTGTGGCAAGTGCTTTAACTGACTTGAATTTCCTGTAGGAATCTCCTCTGTAATAATCCTCTCCCCTGGTTATTCTGCTGTCAGTAGCAAGTCTCTGAGAAGAGTATACAGAGGTCTTTCCTAACCCCCCAGCGAGGAGCTGCGTTTCTCAGAACTGTGAATCTTCAATGGCATCTGGCAGGGAGATGCTGCAATTTGGTCCCTCTGACCTGTGGCAGATGAGAGGCTGGAGTCCTGTGTGTGTTATTTGTTTGTCTTAGGCAGGTCAATTACTTCCTGAAAACTTCTGCCAAGTTAATAAACTGAAAGAAAAATTTGATAATAGCCAGGCAAGGCAATTTATAACATATCAATTTCACAAGGAGCAAAAAACCAGACTCCTTCTCAAGCAATCCATATACTGTCACAAATTCTTTGTCAAATTAGCTGTAATCAAAGTTCTCTTAGGTCCTGTAGCTGTACTTGTGTGACATTTTTCTTAACTTCTGCATTACTGCTGAGCACAGACGTTTACTGAAATCCTGTTTCTGTTAAAGGTTACTGCAAAATTCCTGTTAATTCACGCAGATTTTTGGTGATGTCTTTAATCAGTGTGGATCAGACATTTTCCAGTGCCTAACATTTGCTAAATTCAGAAGCAGCAAGGTAATCAAATGGTGGTGGGCCCTTAGGTATCTTTGGCAGAGCTACCGCTTGCTAGTTAAGTCTCAACAGTTTTCTGTCTTTGGCGTTGCACAGGACTGATGACACTGACTTGGGTGTGGAAATTGTTTCCTGCCTCCTTGCACTTCCTTAGTATTTCAGTAAGGAAAAGGAAGGGAAGGATTTGATCTTAAATATATTTTTTTTTCTGTTGGGAGAAACAATAAATATTTTAATTGCTTCTACAGAAGAGTCATACTCATCTGCTTGACAGCAGAATTAAGTGTAGAACCCAAGGAGGGGATATATTATGCACGACAAAAGAAGGAGGAGGTGCAGAAGAACAAGACGACTGATGACACATGGGATCTGGGCAGATTTTTGGCTGATCACATCCAATGGTCGTTGCTGTACATGGCTGCCCACTGCTTCTTGTGCCATGGGGAGCCTGAAGCAGGTGCCTGGCTATCTCAAGGCAAATCAAGCCCTGGGAGCCTGAGCGCAGTGCCCTGGGGCAATCCCAGGGAGGTGGATATCACGCTCTGCGAGGTGCCCTCTTCACGGAGGACAAGCGCCACGAGCGCAGACCAGGGCTCTGGCTGCTCTGGAGGCATCACCAGCGCGAGGCTCAGGCATGAGCCAACGCAGAGCAGCGGTTCCCAGAGCTGGGGGCGCAGCTAAGGCAGGCACAGGAAGAATGAGCATCCTGCACACCCTCATCACCATTCAGAAATGTCTCTTTCAAGGCACTACACTCACACCAGCACAGCAGGAACAGGGATCCTGCCATGGTGAGGCCCCATCCCACCACAGGGATACATCATCACATACCCAGTGGTGTCAGGAAGGCTCCCAGAGCTGGAAAGGCTTTTTTAAAAGCACACTGGCTGCCTATTCCACTCTGTCCCTGCCTGTTTTTTTCATTTATGTTTTGTTTGTCTTGCTTAGAGAATAAAACACACAGAATGTATTATTCTTATATTTGTTCCACACCTGCCACATTGTAAACATGGCCAGAATTCAAGGTGAAGATTTTTCCTATACTGTCAATATAATATTCTTTACAAACAGGTTCTGTATTAAAACTGAGAGGAATATGGTCTGTTCAGTATAATAAGCATATAGTAATGCCTCAGTGTTCATACGGCAGTTACCTGTGAATATCAGCCCAGCAGAGAGAATGACAGCAGTATTTTAAGTTTTATTGAGTTGCTACCATAATTCAGACATTTTAAACTACAAATAATTTATAAAATTGATCCCATTTAACTAAGAAATCTTAAATATAAACTAACTTCAGGAGAAGCAGTCTTTAATAAAGTTAGTATCTGCAATCCCACAGTCATTCTTTTTCTTGGTTTTTTTTGACTATAATTTGTCTATGTTTCTGAAGATCGATAGAAATATTTTCTGTTTATTTTCTTAAAACCTTTAAGACAATGCAGCATAATTTGAACTAGTGTGCTGATAATGTTTTCATTTCTGGTTGAACAGATAAAGGTAATGATTGTTATTTAACTACAATAACAGTTAAACAATAATTATTTTTAAAAATGAAGCATTGCAGGTTCTATCAAATAAAACTCTACACCAGTCTATAAAGTGTAAAATAATCCTACTTAGTCATTGGAATGGCTGAACAAAATAATTTTGGTAGCTAGAAATAGAATAATAACACAATACTTAAGTACTACTTGGCAAATATTAATTAATCCCACTGACATGCAATTATTGCCCTAAAATATTTCTTTTCCTGAAGAAATTGCTGAGCAGTGTTTCAGAAACATCTATGTGTTGGCAGTGGTCTTAAACTGGATTAGTTACCACAGCAAACAGCTGATAGTTTCAGAAGTTTGGGCTGCTGTACTAATAATAGGGATAGTAATAATAAAATGCTATTGTTTGCTACAGATCCAAATTGTGATTTTTGATGTAATAACCCAATAAGGTGTAAGAACATCTTGCTGCTTTAAACATTTCAGAATCTTACTCTTGGTTAGATATTGCTTTACATATATAGGCATTTGGCTCATAAAGAAAACTGTAATTTTGGAGGTTCCCCTATCAGTTTTTCAAGGGAATATGTGTGAAGTCAGTGATAGGCTCAGAGTTATGATTTAGTGTAAGGTGAGGGGCTACTGAAGAGGACATGCTTATTGTCTCTTTTTGTGAAATTGGCTTAGCCTCTTTCCTGGACTACAGTTAGGAGATCCAGAACTGACAGATCAGCAAGAAAAAGGTCCTGAGCTTCTAAATTGCATGGAGAAGTGTCACCGACGTGGTAGGAAATGAGGAGAGGGAGGATCACAAGTAAAAAGAAGTGAAGGTGTCAAGTGTGATTAAGTTTGCAAGTTTGTCCGAGAGTGTGTGTTTTAGCATGACTAAACCACTTCCTGTTTTCTTTACAACTGAAGAGTAAAAGTAGGTGATTTGTCACATTTTCCTTGCATTTTGGAAAGGTCCCAGCTGTACTTGTATAGTTACACTATTTATCATACAACATAGAACACGCATTTTTATTTCCAAAACAGAGCTACAAACAGACTTCTGTGTGCTCTTATTGTAGCCTCCTCTAAAGCCCCAGGCAGACTGATGATGAATGCCTCTGATCTATAGTGGCAGAGTCATTAAAATCAAGGACATTTTGGCTGACTTCTTCTGCTCTGGAAATCACCTGTGTTCCTGTGTGTATCTATGTAAGTATGTATATGAGATTAACATGTATAATTTCCAATATACACATCGCTATCCTGACAGTTTAAGGTAGCTGAGGAGCTAGATAACTGTGTTGGGAAAGTCAGTGTTTAAAACAGATTGAGTAGTTTCCCAAATGCCTTCCCCCCTTGGGCCAGTTTGTATCTACCTCTTCCACAGGTAAAAAATGGGAAATTTTGAGGCCAATTTAACACAAAATTCTCTTGATATATCACAATTATAGAAACATCTGTGCTAAATAACATCGTGGAAATCCACTGGGAGTATTCATAGTATTAAGCAGGTCTAAAATTTCTCATTTATCTCTTGATCAGTTTAAAACATATGAAAGCGATACATAAAAAAATAAAAATGAAATTCCCAAACACATAAGAATTTGCATCTGTAACAAGAAAGATCAAGAATTTTCAATTTTCTATACATTAAACTAAAACAAATATTCTTACATTGTGTTTTTAAGGAACATATTACAACAGCTATTGTACAGAAATTTGTTTAATATGTTGTCTTTCTACAATTATATCTGTTTCAAAGCTAGGTTTCAAGCAATAAGATAATGATCATATGTGACAATACAAGAAGTTTAAAACTATCACTCACTGAAAAGATACGCATTCCTAAAAATGATTTGATTTTCTGAACATTTTGCTTCAGAACTGAGCATTCTTTCAACATGGTTTATGAAGAAATATTTTTATTAATGTCACTAACTATGCCGTTTCTCACTGAAATGGTTTTCTAGGGAGCACTCCCAAGACTGGTGCCCAGGATTATGAGGTCCACGTGGCTCACATAAGCTTGCCCTACAGATCTCACCTGCCCTGTCATTAGGCAGTGGTATGGGCTCTTGTCTCTCCAGTATGTCTCACTAGCATACGGGTACTTGTACTGCATGAAGTGGCCACCAAGACCTGTGGATGCAGGGGGTTCCTGCAGCCTGAGGTGGGCTCCCACATGCCAGGTGAAGTTTTCTGCTCTGAAGAGACCTGCTCAGCTGTCCTTGAAATCTCTGGAAAGTGATACAGTAACTTTGGTCTCAAACCCGGCCTTCAGGACACCGCTGAATTATACAGTAGATGTAGAAAATCTGAATGAGTGTCTCTGTGAAGGAAGAAGAAAGGAATTAACAGATCTCTGGGCTGGGTTAGCTATTGCAAACCACAACAGTTTTAGTTTCCATCAACTTTTTTCAGATCTATTGTACTTGGGAAGGTTGTATAACAGCAGAGACTTAACAACAACGTTACTGAGAGTTATGTCTGGAAATGTAATGGCAAGATTGCCAACATCATCTGGAAATGAGAAAATGTTTTCAGGAATATTGAATTTGCTGTCTTCTCTGTGCCAGTGTGAAAACTTATTTTATGGGCAAAATAAACCTATCAGTTTATGAAACTGATGAAGATAAACCTGACCTGTGCTGTCACAGTTAGTGCCTATAAATCCATGAGGTTTTTTTCAAAGCTAAAAAAGTATTCTAAGCGTTCTAAAATACAACATAATAAAGCATTGTTATCTATATGACATGGTTATACCAAGAGAGAGGGAATAAAGTCTTAGTGCTTGACATAAACCTGTATGCAATGCATGTCCTTAAAGATCCAAAACAATGGATAATTTGTTCTAGATGTTTATTTTCTAGAATAAAACCAGCCATAGCTTAGGTCCTGAAAGTGATTCGACACAGTTTACCTTTGAAATACATTCTTTTGCTGAAGTGTTTTACACAATATAAAAGTCTGAAATATTGTCTAGATACTTTTCTTCAATGAAACATTATTCAAAATGCCAAAATTTTCTAAAGATGGAAAGTCTTATTTTCATTTTCTCTGCTTGCAGTGGAATGTTAAGTGAGAGAGATAGTCAGATTTTTATTTTTATGATAACTGAAAGGACTATTTGCTGCAGGGGTCTTTCAAAGAGGAGCTTGATTTGAATGCAGTTATACAGATTATTGTATGTCATATTATCATCAACCAATCTTTTGAGGAACCTTGATGTTTCTGATGTAAGTGGGGTTTTTTGAAGGTACAGAGAACAGATCATTAGGAAGCAAAGAGATCTCACGTTCCTATCACCAAATTTGTCTTCCAGAAAGTCAAGGACTGGGTATGATAAAAAGAAGAAAGCTACATTAAGTATAAAGATGGGTAATAAAAAGCCATCACTACAAAAATATAAATAAGTGTGTAAATAATATTCTGTTTCCTAAACGTATATGCTTCTATGTATTAGCAGGATGGACGTGGTTTTACAAGTTGCAGTTCACAGTTAAATTTTTGACAGGAGCAAAATTGGCAGAGTCTGGTATTGGGGAACTGGTTTTATTCTTGGATCTGCCCCACTATGAGCATTTGCTCTCTTTTTATTCCATTATTGTCTCTCTGTTCCCTTTTTCTCTCTTTCCTTTACAGTCTGTAAGTTCCTTGGTGCAGAAACTCCGTATTTCTTTGTGTGTGTTCAGTACCTATACTCAGATCTTTGTCTGGACCCTTAAATGCACTTGTAACATGATAATTGAAACATAATTGTCTGATAACCTCAGTGAACCATAGTGAATTCTCTGAAATATATGAAAGTATAAAGTATCATGCAAATTACAATTACTATAGTTAATAGAAGAGATGTTCTCTTTACACCAACACATTTTGGTTTCACTGACAATAATTTTAATGATAATACTGCTGCATACAATTTAGGAAAAATGCCTCTGAATTGTCCTTGGGTAGTAGCTGAACACATTCCCTAGTGATGGTGTAATGAGACAGCATGGATTTATACAGATGGTATGCCGTGCTTCAAATTCTAGAGCTTCTATTTTGGTCAGTGCAATGCTATGAATGTATTTAATGAAGAAATTGCATAAGGTATGAATCCTCACAAACATATGCACCTGAAGCAACTCAGTTGGGCAATTACAATTCTTTCATTTCAGATTGCCTTTCTGGCTCTGAATACTGTACCTGTAATTCATCTTTCCATTAAGCTATTTTAGCTTTTCTTCTTTCAATGAAGCAATACTTGAGTTCTCTAACTGAAATCAGAATTTGTCTCACTTCTGCAGAGAAATAGGGGCAAAACCCCATGCCTGATATTGAAGAAAAACCTGTCTAAGCCTAATGCATTGTCAAAATTGGTTAATACTTCATTCCTGTGAAAATAATTTTTGTGTATTACGCCTAATGTTGCGACGGTAAGTGCTATCTTTGGTCACTGCCATCTAATCATCACTCAGTTGTTCCAGTCTGAGTTAAAACTGTGCAAATGTATCAAGGAAGAGAAATACTAAAGAGAGAGTAAAACAATTTTGGTTTTTTTTTTTTACCTGCTAGGAACATTAAATGCTTTCTATTGAAATAAAAATATGTAACTGTGGATTCTGGAACACATTAAGCTCAGTCAAGTGTGGAGAAATTCTACTTAAGTGCGATATGGCTGGAGGGTATTTTGTGTGGATTTCTGATAGCATTTTTCAGTGTAGGTTTTCTGGACCCATGGCTGTAAATAGAGCAGGAAGCAAATAACTTGTTGTTTGAGAGGAAAAAATTACATCTGTCTTTATTGACTGAAATAATTTTTTTAATTCTATGTGGAAACTGAAATACAGCAATATTTCAGAAGTGGAGTTAGAATAGTGTTCAGTTCCCAAATAGAGCTAAATACAAATGTTATGCATTATAGCTGCTGTTTATAAAGCCAGTTAGAATAGACAGCCACTCAGCTCACTGCTGATATTCAGGCTTCTGTGGAAATGATTAGCTTCAAAAATCCAAAACTATAGTTTTCACAGTTTCTCATACTGACAATACAGACGTTCAGTTCTTGACAAAGACTTAGTAGCAGAGTAATTTTGTAAGTTTTATTCTGGTAAATATCATTATTTGTACAGATAATAATTTAGAAAATGAACACAAAATTTTGAATGAATGTTCTAAAACAATAAAGTGCCTTCCATCATGAGTTAATCTAGAAAAACTGAAACCTTGCTTATATGGAGAAAAACTGCCAATGTTCCTTAATCTGCAATTAAACTTCAGATAATAAGTTTGAATTAGGAAGCTTATGCTACATAAGAACACCAGTGAATTAACATTCCTTTGGACCTTACCAGATAGTTTAAAGAGGTGTTTCTCAATAGATTATCAATGAAAATTACTAAATTGGAACTAACTTTATTTTATCTTTTTGAAGTACCATAGTAGCTTTTTGTGACCTGTTACCATATGATCTTGCTGAAAGGGGCCCAGGCTTCCCGGTGGACAACAGGCTGAACATGAGTGAGCAGTGGGATGCTGCAGCGATGAAGGCAAATGGGATCCTGGGCTGCATCTGCAGGGCTGTTGCTAGCAGAGCTAGAGGTGTGATCATCCTGCTCTACTCAGCACTTCTCAGGCTGCACCTGGAGAACTGTGTTCAGTTCTGGTTCCCACAGTTCAAAAAAGACATTGACAGACTATAGAGGGTCCAAAGGAGAGCCATGAAGATGATCAAAGGGCTGGAGAACCTGCCCCATGAGGAAAGCCTGAAGGCGTTAGGTCTTTTCAACCTGAAGAGAAAGCTCAGAGGAACCTCATCACAGTTTTCGAGTACTTTAAGAGAGGCTACACAGAGGACGGAGGCTCCCTCTTCACAAGGAGCCACCTGGAGAGGACAAGGGGCAATGGGTACTAGTTTCACCAGAAAAGTTTTCATCTTGGTATAAGAAAGGAAGTTTTTACAGCAAGAACAATCATTCACTGGAACAACCTCCCCAAAGATCTGGTAGAGTCCCTGTCAAGGGAGATTTCCAAGATGCGACTGGGCAGGGTGCTAGGTGATCTCATCTAGGCTCCATATCCCACAAAAGGCTGGACCATATGATTGTCGAGGTCTATTCCAACCTGGGCTATTCTATGATTCTATGATTTTATGACTTGGGAAACTAGCAGGGAACAATACCTTCATTTAAAACTGTTTTTATTTTTATGGGATCATTTGAAAAAATAAGAAAATACAGGGCAGGGGGCAGAGGGCAGCTGCTGAGGGGGAAACAAGTCAATTGAATGGAACACACTTGAGAAGAAAAATGTAAAAACAGCCTGAACATAATATTATATTTTGGTATTAGGAGAGACAGGAGGAAGTAAGCCTGACTCCCTCTTCTCCATTTTACTTCCTTAATCAAGCCCAAACAGACTTTCCAGTCTCTGACAGTTTCCCAAAGTATTAGGAACAAGGCAGATAAACTGCTTGCCTGAATTGTGCAATGGCAGAAGACAGAAACAGTTGCAGACTTTGCCAGCGTACTGCGTTTGTATGGCAAGGTTTGGGGGGGGGGGGGGGGGGGG
>JAVKLA010000030.1:26329978-26375903 GCA_034782735.1 Sagittarius serpentarius | reverse complement strand
GTCAGGGCTTGTGACCCCGCGGGGGACCCGCGCTGGAGCAGTCTGTGCCTGAGGGACTGCTTGCCGTGGGAAGGACCTGCGCTGGAGCAGTTTGTGGAAGACAGTCTCCCATGGGAGGGACCCCAGGCTGCAGCAGGGGAAGAACATGAAGAGTTTTGCCCCTAAGGAGGAAGAAGCGGCAGACACAAGGTGTGATGAACTGACCGTAATCTCCATTCCCCATCCTCCTGCGCTGCTGATGGGGAGCAGGTAGAGAAAATCAGGAGTGAAGTTGAGCCTGGGAAGAAGGGAGGTGTGGGGGGAAGGTGTTTTAAGATTTGGTTTTATTTCTCATTATCTTACTCTGATTTGATTGGTAATAATTATATTAGTTTCTCCAAGTCGAGTCTGTTTTGCCCATGATGGTAATTGGTGAGTGATCTCTCCCTGCCTTTATCTTGACCCACAAGCCTTTCATCATACTTTCCCTCCCCTGTCCATCTGAGGAGGGGGAGTGATAGAGCGGCTTTGGTGGGCACCTGGCATCCAGCCAGGGTCAACCCACCTCACTTTGGAATTTTGTTTTCTGGCTTTCTTCTTTGGATTTTAATCCAAGATAAATTAATTTTGCCAATGAATGAACCAGGAATAAATGGGGTGTTACTGAGTGGTGATTCCTTACCACAGGGCAGTGGGCTAAGCCATGGGTTCAGAACTGAGATGCTGAAGATGAGAATCTAAGACGAGGAGTAGAAGTACTGGAACAATGACCAAAAGCTTTGATGAGTACTACAAAGGAGTTTGAATTCAAGATAGAGAGGCCTGGACTTGTTGTCCCATTGTCTCAGCCTTTTGGCATGGGATAGGGCTATGAAGCTGCTGGACTAAGCCTAGAATCTGGGTGATGGCCTGGCACTGCAGGGACAACAGGTGATGCACTACATCCTGCAGTTGCAGCTGCAGAGCAGAAGACCTGGCTTGCAGAAGTAAACAGTACTGCCCACAAATTTCATTGTACATCCTCCTCCTCTGGACCCTTTCCTTTAAGTATTTATAATCCTTCCCATGTTATTATAAGGATTCTGTGCTAAAACCTATTTAGAAACAGAAGGTCTGGCTGCCTTACCTCACTACAATGACAGTAACAGGAGCTTTTATCCATGTTCGCTGTGGTTTGTGCAGCACAAAGAGGGACTGGCCTCACTGCTCCGCAGACCTCCCCACTGAATTTAGCCTTTGACATGTTGCCTCTTCTTCAGCCAGAAAAAACATATGTTTAGATTTCATGAAAGAAAATATATGTGTCTCATCTGTACCTGACTGACAGAAGTCCTGGCTGTTCCCCTTGCTCTTTTTTTTTTTTTTTTTTCATTATACATGTTCTAAAGCTTGTGGCTAATAGGAAGCCAGAGATATAGGGCTAGGTATGCCATCTTCATGACAGTGTTTTTGGTTTTCTACTTCATGTCCTGCCCCAGTTCATGTGTATCCTTTATTTTCAGCATATATTCAGTTTGAATTAAATTTAATTAAAGTAGGGTTAAACTACGAGAGAAATATTTATTGGAGGTTTAATTTTACCAAACCAGAAACTTGGCTCAGTGATTTAACTTTAGAGTAATCACTCCTTTCTAGGGGGGATTAAAATTAATGACTTCATAATAGCTAGATTTTAAAATTCATGGATGTAGCTCCCATGCTATTCAGGAATACTTACCAAAAAAATCAAGATGATATTAATGATCAAGTAGAAGGAACTTCAGACTAATCTTTCAAGTCCTTCTTTAAAACAGCTTTCACTGTTGAATCCTTCCAACTTTAGATTCAAAACTCTCACAACTTCATTAGGACAGGTGTTCCTTGCAATGGGAATTTTTCATGCAGAAGGCTGACAGATCTGTTGGATCCATCAGTCCTAAAATGCAAATTTCAAACTAGTCTTCTTCCAAACTTGAAACAGAAAAATGTACTAAACAATCTTTAAATGCGTTGCACTGCTGAGACACTGAATAAAGCTGCAACAACAAGCAAGAAATTTAGAATGGGATGGAATATGAATCCTGTGTAAGGAACACAATTATTAAGTTATTTCAATTAAATGACAAGTAAAATATGAATTGGGAAAACACAGTGAAAAACAATAGGCTTTTTATAAAAAGGCATGATTCTGTATTTAAAAGTAACGTGCTACCTGTAGTGAGGATGCAAGATGCTCAGGGCAATGAGATGGAGGCAACGCCATGTTCTCCACTCTCGCTTTAGTGGGTAAAGAACTTTGTCATGGTTGAAGAAATCCAGGATTTGTAAAACATCTGTGCAATGGCTCTGGAGCTCTAAGAAAACACAAATGACTGAGTTCAGCTTTGTGCAGTGTACTACATATGGTAGGTAAGGTATACTTTTAACTCATGAAAAGTGTTGTGAAGATTCTTATGCTCCTTAATGTTATAAAGCAGTCAAAAGTATTATGGATAAAATCATAGAAGAAAGGACCAAGTGATAATGAACAAGAAATTACTTTCTGTGTGAGTTCTTATACACTGTAGCATCAAAGGATCCTCCAGACATACATTAACCAACGTGCTTAACATAGTTATGCGCAGTTTGCATTCTCTCTCTCAGGAATAAACTGTATGTACATGACAATTTTCGGGGTAGGCTTGCCTGTTTGTTTGTTTGTTTTTCTTATATTAGAGAAGTGAGGTTAAAGAAGTCTGTCTTGCATCTGGAACAGAAAACAATGATCTTTAGATCCTGTGCAAATTCCTTCCATGGTCAGAAATGGTGAAAAAGAGCTGTCTTCTGCAGTGACTGCCTTTAACTTAACTTTGAAACATTGCATTCATATTTTAACTAGTCATCTTCCTATCTATTTATGTAATATAGTTGTACCTTCTTAGTATTTGTGTACCTTTCACATTTAAAAAATACCAGTTAGGATTCTCCTTTTTCACGCCCAAGACAAAATGCACAGTATTATGTATGCATATGTTAGTTTTCTAACAAATAGCCCTGTTAGTGCAGCTAAATCTGGTGCCTAAAGTAAAATCTCTCCCAAAGCAAAATCACCAAAACAGGCAAGTTTGTCTTTGAGCTCACAAAGTCAAATAGCTAAGACAGACTTACATGCGTGTGAAGATAAGTAGTATTTAAGGTCTCCATGTAACCTGTAATATACACTCTATTTTACATATGAAATTCATATATGTATTTAATGGTGAATATAAAATAAGACGTGACATCTGAACGTAGTAATATTTGGAGAAAATTGATGGCTTAACTTTAAAAATAAATATGCATGAGTTTTTTTAACTTCATAGTTGAGATAGAAGGGTACATAAAGCTATCTGTTTCTAAATATGAGGGATTAATTACAATTAAATGCACACTAAATGATTCTATCTATAGTAAAAAAAAAATACATACACATATGCATATTTCTACACTGTGTTGGTCAAAGTGCTTAGAACTACATTTCTCATTCTTTGCTACAGCTTTAATATTAAGGGCTGCCAGGAATATTTTGGCATGAGCTCTATTGGTGGTCATTTCCTCAGCATGAAACAGTGATTGCCCATCCATATTTCACTGCAAATTACTTATAATGTAGATGCAAATCCATTATATACATGAAGAAGTTGCTGTAGCACTTATCCATATTTTTTCTTAAGAATGATTTACAAATAAGTATTTATCCATCAAATTTAATGGTTGAGTTCTGTGATAACATGAGCTGCTAAAGCCATCTTGCATTATAAATGCTAATAAAAGGCATGTGTAAATATGAGTCAGAGGTGAGAGTGGTCTGCATTTTGCTTGTTACATATGCAGCATATTAAGTGGGGAAAACTGGTTAATGTTCACCCTGAAAGAATTCCAAATTGTTCTGAGTGCAGTTATTCTAGATTAGTTCCATTTGGAATCTATTTAAGGCAAGTACAGATGAATAAGGGGGAAAAAAGTCCAAACTCTAACTATGGTTGTTCTTTCAAGGAAATTATATAAAAAAATTTAAAAGTGAGGAGAAAGGAAGTCATATGTAACAGGACACAAGGGGCAGAACTAAGATAAATTAACCACTACAGTAGCAAGTGTTTTGCCCTTTAATCTCTCACCACTAAAGGGAAATCCATCTAAGACTAGCTGTTAAGCACCGTAAAAGAAATGCGTACTTTGTAAAGTGGAATCCAGCAGCTTGTAAGGAATTCATGTAAAATTTTGGGCTAGCTACTCTGCATAAAAGAAAAAAAAAAAGTTCACCAAAATCAAGAGACTTAATATTTTCTTTAAGAATAATGTTACCAGCAAAGAAATTAGGATGTGCTTCCAAATTAGAAAGAAGAAGGGCAAAGACAGGTCAATTTGAATGGACATAGACGGGCTTGCTTTTTCCACAAAATATGAAAAAAAAGTACTAGTGATCTGAATAAGAGCATTGCAGGATAAAGTCTTGAAGCTTAAAATGGAAAGAAAATTGTACAACATTTCATTAGTTTCCCTTGAGAAGTCCTACATATAAAATTATTGAGAAATAATTTAGGAAGGTCTGTGTGCCTCTTCTTAAAAAAATATGTTCCTACAGCAGACATGCAAATTAATCTTTTGCTGTAGTGGTATCCTGTTGCTTAAATGTTAAAATCAATTATAAATTTACCATGGTGAAGTTAGCCATGGAAAAATATATGGTAATTATTTAGATTTTTGTTCCATGTTTATATTCTTGGCAGCACTCAGAGAAGCGAACTGGTTATGAGGACAGAAATATGTTGAACTAGATATTTCACTATACTGTAATGAACAGTCAGACTTTTCAAAATGATGACAGAATTTGCCTTCATACAAGTGTATTTATTTTTAAGTGATCTGTTTTTTCTTACTTCGTTGTGACGTTCCATTGGCTTTGGCATTTCCTAGAACACGCATGTGAAAGTTAATTTCCAGAGGAAAAATAGTGAGCCCTTAGAGTACTCTAGTAAGCCTGCGAAGATCAGTCCCTGTCTCCGTAGCACATTTTTCTTGTGACTAGCTGCTTAAGTGCATCTACAACACAATTCCCCTTATGACTGAGGTTGTAATTGTGGCTTACCTTGACCATCATGTTTTGCAGCTAGGTTGTCTGTAACAGTCTGTACACTGCAGTATATTCGCACACTGTCTATATATGTCCGTCTTGCAATAACTCAAAACCTTTTCAGTAAAATGAAAAATAAAACTGTAACCTCATTACCTTTACCTCACCCACTGTATCCCATTTCTTTGGTTTCTTTTCTTCATTTTTCTTCAATATTAACAACACAGCAAGAATATATGCCTCCTACCAGAGAAAAACCAACACAGAAATAAACATTGATATTCCAGAACACAGGAAAAGTGCTCTGATCTGAATTTAAAAGGAGATAGGATCTGCCTTGATTGGAGAGTCAAACTGTTGTCCACAAGTGAGAATAACCCCTACTACTTACACATTGCTTTATAAGCAGTGACAAATTAAAACTTTCCTTTGAGTGGCATGTTTTCTCTGTTGCAAATTGCGAAGAGAATTCCGTAGCAGCTACACTCACTGGGAAGCTGCCAGCTTTTCTCCGTACCCTAGAGATTTGAAAGAACAAGAAAATGAAGTTGTTCCAGGCTTGATTTAAAGATGAGTTGTTTATTTTACAGAAAAAACAAGTATTGAAACCCAATTTACAAGAGACTATCATACTGTGAATGAAACCGGAGTTCAGTGGTAAGACTGCTTTGAAAAACCTAAAATTTTTTATATTCTTTTTTTAATTGGATCCCAATAAAACAAACTTACTCCATGCTTGAGAAAGGTCAAAGATGAAAAAAAGCAAAGTAAAAGAGAGTCTGAAAATGTGGCATATGAAAAATAAGATAAGCAGTTAAATACAAAACTTAATAACCTGCCTGGGAATACTGCTCCCAGTGGAAGCACAAGCTTGTGCTCCTCTTTCTGTTCTACCTCCCTGTGCAAGAGAATGTATTTTCATTTCTCTGTCCTGACAGCTAAAGCTTTCATGTCAAAGCTGACAGTCAAAGACTGAAGGTAGTGAACTGGAGTGGGAGGCGGAGGGAAAATAAAGAAGCAATGTGAGATTGAATAGTGCTCTGAAAGGGAAAGGAAGAAGTTTGAAAGTCATTTGTTTGGAAGACAGCTATTTGTAGCAGCAAGGTATTTAGCCTAAACACATGTTCATTTGAATTACAGCAGTGGATGAGATAAAAAGAAGAACCAGAAGAAGCTGAAGTTTATGACAGTGTCCAGATCTCCAATGACAAACTAAACAAGACACCAATAAAGTGGTTACAAAATGTCAAATGGAAGAGTTGGAGCATGGAAGTAGCTCTTTTTTGACTGTCTTTCTGAAACCAGTTTGGATTGACTGGAGAAGATGGAAACCACTTTGAAAAGAATCAAGCCAATAAAGTGACTTGATTTTCAAGTTGAAGATACTGAATTAGATACTTTGTAAGGCACTTAGGGATCAGGGAAAAGGATTTCTGAAAGAGATTGAGTGCAAGAATTATTTGTAGTCCAGAAGAGGTACAAGATAAGGTATATGTTAGGGAGAGGGTTAAGAAAGGGAGTAAGTGAAGCAAGAGCAGAAACATACAGGCTTCCTTCATGTTTGCCATTTTTGTTACCTATGCAGTGATTCCTGCCTTTTGTATATCATCCCAGAATTTAAGGAAATAAAGAGATTATGAGCCAAAGACCAGCATATTATGAATAGAAACAAAAGGAAAATTTTTAAGAAGAAAACCAACTGAATCTGACTGCCTCTACCCTGCACTGAATATCGTGTACAAATGTGTCACTAAGATAAGGGAAAATGGTTTAAGAAAAATTAAATGTTCTTTTGTTTTGTGTACTTACATGCACCAACAGACAGTAAGACAGACCAAAGGGGATGGGAGAAAGTTCAGAGTAGAATTCATGTGAGATGATGTACCTGACAAGTACATGTAAGGCAAATAAATGTTTCTTGAAGTTCCCTGGGGAGTCAGGAAAATCAATGATGAGAGTTATTTGATGTTTGAGAGTCCTAGTGTGATCAACCTGCCAGGAACTTCGGGTAGGTACAGAGACACTGAACATCTGTGCATGCTGATTAGGCTGGAGGGGACCGTGGTTGCAGGGCAGCAGGCTGCCTGTAAGGATGCCAATCCCATACAGAGGAAAATGCCGAGATGTGCAGTCACAGCGTGACTGCTCCTGCCGTCATTCAGAGCGAAAGAGTCGAAACAACAAAGCAGAGTGGTCAAGACCATTATGGGGCTGCTTACGGGAGGATCACAGAATGATATGCCCTCTCTGCTACTGGCTTAGCAAAGAAGCAAATGACAAGAGGGTGGCCTGCCACAGATAGGCACTGTTTGGGCAGCCAGAGTTCAAGCTTGGGAACAAACACAAATGGATGCTTTTTACACCCCATTTTTCCCGATTTTCGTGGTTTTATGGCAGAGTAAGCAAAAGGACAGGATACAAAATCTGGATGAAACCTGGTTTATACCAAATTACCATTTCCTAATCCATCGTAATAATCACTTATGTATTATAAAGGCTTTATTTATTCCAGCTAAAGGGAGGAACAAGCGTAGGCACAGCCTATTAGAACATCTGCTGCAGAAATCTGAGCAACCCGATGCTTCAGAGAGGAAATGACTGAAGAACAGCTCCACAGGGGATGGTTTGGATGGTTGTCAAGGTGATGTCACTCTGGTTCTCTAAACCTGTGCTTTTAAAAACAGTGTGATTGTTGGAATGGGGCTCTCTCCAGGCAGAGCCCAATCTAATATGACACTGCATTTTTATCAGCTTTATAGCTGAAGGTCAGTCCATAGAGTATGCACTTCTAAGGATACAGACTATGATTGGGGCAGGCTACGGAAACATTAAATTCAGGGAGATAATCACTCCATTATGAGGCCAGTACTACAAAGAAATATATGTATTGGTGTTGACTCCTAAAAACAGTAACAGTGAAAGTAAACAAATTGAATAGTTTCAATGAACAAAGTTGATGATAACAGTCCCCAGATTTTCCAGGCTTTTGTTTCTTCTTAAATTGGCACTATGCTTGGTTTTGTTATCACTAAAATAGGGAAAGCTAAACTAGAGCTTTAGTATAGCTAAGGATATAAAAAGCAAGGTAGGATGCATTGTCTCAGATATTAAGGCACTCTTGTATATGACTGAAGGATACTGTCTCCTTGTAAGCTTTACCTCCGAAATCTATTTATGGACTACTCTTTCATTTTTGCTTTTCTTGATAGTATCCAGAATGTGATATACCTCTCCTGAAGGACAGGTTATATAGTCGAGGAGCTTTGTTCTGTATTAAGTATGGATTTCTTTGTTTTCATAAATGTGGCTGAGATATATGTAGCTCTATAACATGCTGCAGCTGCTGCTGGCAGTGGAAATCAAGCCATGATATTCCTTTTTTCTTTATTTAATCATGTAATTTCCTTTCTATACTTCAGAGAAAGACAGCAAGGCATCCAGGAGCAAGAACCAGACAGAAGTGGGAAATCAATCAAACAGTTTAATGAAATACTTCGTGGAGTTGGAAAAGTAAAATCCATACATGTTTAGGAAATTGACCTTAGTAACAGCCACCAGAGAGACATATGCCATCTTTGCATACACATTAACAAGGCACTGTAAGCCCATTGGGGCACAGACCACATACAACTCCAGCAGTCTGGTAAGGCATCTTTTGAACACTGTGTCGTGTATTGTTTTGTACTGCCAGGGCTGACTGATGTGTGCTAACAAATATATAATAAATGGACCACAGCACTTCTTTAGTGCACCCAGGAAGCCTGTCCCAGGAGTCAGAGTTTTTATCTCTGTATGTGTTTTGATGAAATACCACTTTAAAATGAACACCAAGAAAAGGGTTTGGGAGGAGAATTTTTTTGTATAAACCTGCAAAGTGCCACAGCATGAAAAATGACTGTGGCTCATACACACTCTTAGTAAAAGAATAATTACTGTGCCAATGTAAATATCATGTTAAATTAACTCTCCCCTACTGTCCTCTCCCAGCTCCAACCCAAATTCTGTTACCCCTGAAATCAACATTCAGCAATTGAAGTTCACCTGTGACATGAGATCCATCTGGCTGACATTTCTCACAGGTTACTGGTTGTGGACTAGTTATCTCACTCGTTGAGGTCAGAAGAGGTTGTCCCTGGTGCTAACAGGGCTTAGCTAAGCAGAAGAGTGCTCAGACCACCAAATCTACCAGCAGTTCTTTGCCTTCAAGCCAGGCAGGGTGTGATGGGCAGGTACCCACAGGCAACACGTAGGCGTGGGTATGCTGGCTCTGCCCCACACTGTGCTGCTGTGTAGCAAGGATTCCTGCACCATCTTTAGCAGGTAGGAATGAATAGGGTTTCCCTGACACTTTTCTATAAAGTAGATGAAATTTATTTTTCATCTGTTACTAGCTGCTGTTCTCTGAGGTATCACAGTTCTGTTTACACTGCCTTTTTCTCAAATAACACAAACTCTTACAGGGAAAAAAAGTGTCCTGGTAGCTGTTTCACCATTGGCCTGTGCAATTTGTGCTAACACAAAGTGAGCACAACTTGCTACCTGATCCTATTAAGCATTTTAGTTTTCCTTTCCACTGTTCTAAACGACAATGCAGAACACAGCGATGCTGAACTGAGCAAATAGGAGGAATTAAAGATGCATTTTAGCTACTCTTTCATTAAAACAAAAAAGTCAGGTGAAACAAGAGGCATGACCTCCTTTAATTAATGCCTGTTAAGTCATTTTAATCTTTGGATTTCCATGATGATTTGCCTGTCTGGGCATAAGGAAGATGCTCCTTATCTTTTCTGCTGAAGCCATGCTGCTAGCAGTAAAGAATTCAAGATTACATTTGCAGTACACAAAATAGCACCATGCAGAGGTCCCTGCACTGTCTTCTAGTAAGCCAGCTGTGGAGTCCAATAATGATATAACATCTTTACAGCTCTTCATGAGACCAGTGGTTAGACCAGAGGTGGTGATGTTCCCCTCATGCAGCTGTATCGTACACTGAGCTGTGCCACTGCCCTGTGGTTCATTCACTCTTCCAGACCAATACGTAAGGGAATTGCTTGTTACCAGTTTTATTTCCCTAAGCAGGCAGAAGCAGCTCACAGCCCACCCTCTTTGTTTTCAGTCCTAAATATTCTTCTCAGCTGTTAAAAATCAGAACCTTGCAAATACAAGGAATAACAATTGCTTTGTCTCTCTGTAGACCTGCAAGTTTAGTTCCTCTCTTCCCATTATACGTATGGGCATGTGTGCAAATGCAGGTGTGTGCAAGCACACACGTGCACAGACATGCAGCCCCACCTCCACCCCCCCATCTCGGCTTATCTCCATGAAAAATACAAGTGCATCTCTGGTTGCCAGTTAAGGCAACATTCAGATTTTCAAAGGAGTATGGACTTATTTATTTGTTTCACTTGCTGACAAGCCTTTTGTTAAAGCATTCTTGGTGTACCTTCCCTTTTTGCCTTATCTGCCTCTGGAGTTATTTTCTGTGACTTAAATGAATCTTTGTCCTGAGGATTTTCTATAGTGAAGGTTACACATAGTCATAATTGCATACAGGAGTCTCAATGTTAATGCATCCCTCCATAACAGATTTTGAAACAAGTCAGTGAGCCATCAGCAGGATTCTTCACCAGAATGGCTATAAACAGTGCTAAACCAAAGTTATACACTTGAAATGAATCACCTGTGGGTGGGGGAAAATGTGGCATAAATTGAGAATAACTAAACAAATGTTTTCCATTGTGAATGGATTAGCGTGTTTTTACAATCTGGAAGTTTTTAGTAAGTGCATGAGTTGCTCCCCATCAGTATGCTGTGACTAACCATGCAGAATAAAGTACATAAGCCATAAAATTTTATTTACTTAAAACCAACAATCTTTTAGTCTCAGTTCCAATTAGACTGGGAAAATATTTTTCTGGCAATTTCAGGTGAAGTTTAGTAAAGTGGTGTTTCACAACACAGGAAACGTAGAATCTCAGGAATTTGGAACAAGTAGGTGAAGCCAATTCCTTGTTTATATATTCCATATAATGCAAAACTACCCCAGAAAACTTCATTGCAGATATGCAAAGTTAGATGTTCTTCAGCAGCTTTGGGGTAATTTTAGTTACTGACTATAAAGGCTTTTGAATCAAGTCCTTCTTTTTCATTACTCAGATTCAGATGCAAACTGCATGACCTGAAACTTTATCAGAACACTTTCATGTGTATTTTGAAGTATTTAATTAAGTTTTCAATTAATCATTGTTTGAATGTTGGCCCTCCTGCTGCTGAAATATATTTGATTAAGAATTAGGCCACGTTTAAACCTACATTAGTAAACGTACATTAAGCTTTTAATAAAAGCAAACTCCGCAAGCATTGCATTCAGGCCCTGCACATGAGATGAAAAGGACTCCCCAGATTATGTGACTCTATTTAGGACAACTCCATTTCAATTTAGTTAAATTCAATTACAGTTATGTTGAATCTGGGTGCATAATAATCCATGCAAAATGAGCTGAATTCAGGGAAGATTCTTTCTTCTTTGCGTGGATTGTGTATTCCTTCATATACATACTAAATTATATAAAATGAATTCTAAGGAGGCATTGTTTCTAACAAAGAGTAATCTACATGATTTACACTGAAGTTGTGATCTTTGCAGCTACAGTATCTCTTCTCTTATTATTGACATGCTTTGCAATCAAATATAACTCATGATGGGAATGTCTTAAAATCTGAGGATCTGAATATTTAGTGTGTGCTCTCTTTGAGAACATTCTTAAAGAAGAAATACGAGAAAGAACAAAACCAGTGCTCATTTTCAGATAGCCCTTACAATAATGTGAGAATAATTGCCTGAACCTATTGTACCAAAAGCAATCACAGTTTTGCCAGCCATGTAAGAAGGTAAAAGGATAACATTAAAAAAAATACTTCTTGTAGGGAAATTTCCAGAGCTGATCTAGAAGGTTATTAGTACCTGAAGATAAAAGCCAAAGATTTTTCTGGGTTTCATATAATTTTTGTGTTTTCCTACTCTTTTTTTTCCTTATAGTGTCTTTTTTACAAAATTCCATATAATTAAAATTCAAATAAGAACTGATTCGATTGTTGCCATCCATCTAGCTGAATGGAATTCTGAAAAAGACAGTGTGGCCCTAGAAGAGCATAAAGACACATATACGCCCACGGATCCTCATCAGGCCTGCAGAGAGCGATGTGCCCAAACTTACTAACCATGGTGGCATTTGCAAAGGAGACGGCAAGTGGTATTTTGCAGACAGGTGATTAGAACCAGGTCCACTATGCTGTTTTCCACAAGTTTGGCACCAAATAAGTTTGAAGTGTTTCTCACACGAGAGTAAGACCTGTTCTAGTGTAACAGCCTGTTGGACTACCTGGGAAACTGTGCTGTAAAAGGACAAAACAAAATTTTTACACAAAGTATGATACGGAGTCATAGAATGATGTAGTTTGGAAGGGACTTCTGAAGGTCCTCTAGTATAACTCCCTGCCCCAAGCTGAGCTGCTGTCATGGTTGAATGAGGTTGCTCAGGGCCTTCTGCAGATTAGTTCTGAATATCTCCAAGGATGGAGACTCCAAAACCTGCCCAGGGGCCTGTGCCAGTATGTGGCTACTCTTGACATTTTTTCTTTACATCTAGTTAGGATTTCCCTTGCTTCAGCCTCATCCTTTCATTGTGTGCCTCTGAAAGAAGTCTGGCTCAGTCTTCCTTATCGTCACCCATTAGGTAGTTGAAGACAGTTGTATCAAATGCGGTTCACAATAAGATACTTGGTAATTCAATGCATTCATGAAGGATCTGAGCATTGCAGAGAATTCAAATTGCTTATTAGAGTTTCCAATCTTATTGCTTACATTGAAAGATACTTTAAGAAAAAGGAAAAAAGTGAAGAAAAAAATGTAATCCTTTAATAAGGTAACTGGACAAAAATAAACTGTCTGTTTATATTTGCTCTAGCTCATCTTCTCATTCCCAGAGGCTGTTCTCATTGGTATAACATAGTCAATCAATTCAGGATGCTAGCTAGACAAATTGTGAGTATGACTGTGACAAATCTGGAAAGACAGTGAGCAGTATGGTGAATATGTGACTATTCTTATATAAATATGAAAAAAGTTGATCCTTTTTATCTTTTTTTTTAATCTTCCAGAATATGTATTTCATCACAGCAATATATTATTCTCAATTTTATAAAAAAGAACGAATATGTCCAGGATATTAAACAAACTGTAAAGTAATTTTGGTACCTTTTAACAGGTGTTTCCTAAGTTAATATTAATTAATATTCATTTTCTGAAGAGTATCAGTATTCACCTTGGGCAAAGGAGTGGTAAGACTCCCAGCATCCTTGTGTAAGCACTGGAAAACTCTTAAAGATTTTGAATGTACTTCATGTTGCTGCAGCCTAGTATCTGTAGGCAATTCACGATCACTTTGTTTGTTTGTTTGTTTCATAATATTTCTGTTAGTATGCAAGTGAGCTTTCAAAGTGAAATAAGAAACAATTAGGTGAATGTATTTGAATGATGTCGTGTTAACATACCCACATAAGCAACTGTAATGTGGGACATCAATTACACGGATTATTTTCTGGATAGATAGTGCAGTTTTTTGGTTCCCATTTAGTCCTGATCATCCTTATAGCTCAAGGTATTAGCTGTGCTGATTATCATAAATATATTCTTTTAGGTAGAAAAGTAATGCTTTAAGAAGAAAACTAAGTTACGAAATATTTATAGCTGTTAAGACATCTCCTGGACCCTGAAACACTTAAACACAGATTCATAGAATAAGCATATAATGCTACACCTTGCTTTATTCTTTCTTAAAGAGTGAAATTGTCCAAGATTTTCTGCATAATCCTTTAAACCCGAATTCCTTTTTTGTGCAGGGTCTGAGACATGAGAAGTTGCTATCTTTGCTATCGGAAATCTTCAATCAGAAGAAATTTGAATTTTATATTATTTAGCACTTGTTTGTATTCTAGTGGTCAGACATGTCATGGTCAGAAGGACTGTGGATGCTTGTCATTCTCCTCTCCGTGTTCTAAGAAGGAAGTGGAAGCCAATCAAGCCAAGATACTTTTTCAGTGATGGCTAGACCACAGCAGAGATCAAAATGGATACTTTGGTTAAAAAAAAAATCTAAAAAAATTAAAAAAACCCTAATCTTATAATTCTGTTGTTGGACTGAAGTAGCATGTGTGTAGTGTGAAATGAAGTCAGTGAAAATAGATCTGGGTTATCTATGAAATTCTGTTGAACTGAAATGTATTAGATGAACAGTTTTGGTTTAGGAAGGCTAAAGCTGATACTGACCCATGTCTCAGCTGGTCAGAATAAACAGATTATTTTTGTCCATTTATCTTATTAAAAGATCACACACAGTTTTGTTGTTGTTGGGGGGGGGGGGATTTAAGTATCTTTAAGTGTAGCACAATGTTCCTACTCTTACAAAATGGAAACAAAGTGATAGTTCTTTTCTTTCTGGTGCCATTTGAAGCTGAATCTATGCACTCTGGGCTGGGTATACTGCTGACATTATTTTAACTTGTGTTAGTGCTTAAGCATTCTCTGAAGTGGTAGCAGGACCCTAAACTTGCTCATTCAGTCATTTTCATTCTGAATAATTTTCTATAAAATCAACAGTGTCATACTGGGAACTTTAAAGGCTTTGTTGGATATAATTTTTATTTTATTTTTTTATATCATATGAAGAAACAGGACAGTGGAGTGTGAACCAGTACAGGCTATACTACAACCTCCAGATGGACATTTTGCTTCTCTTTTTTTTTCTACTGACCAGCAGGATGCAGGTCTGCTTGTTTTGCTGCCTTGTCGCAAGCATCCTTATCGCTTTTACAGGATTTTCTGAAGTGGCACTTGGCTTGCTATAACTCAGTTTTTGTTTGGCTAATTTTTAGTTTGACTGCTGAACTGAAAAAATAATTTACACAGTCCTTCTGATAGAGTGACATATTCCCACAGTTAGTTGCACAAATCCACCTAAAGCAATGCAAAACCAATACACATTCAGATAATGAGATAAAAACATGTTTCCTTATACTTAAACACAATTTCCTGTATTTCAGTTTGCATTTCAGGCAATTTCTGCCCATTGCCTCTCATCCTGTCACTGGGCACCACTGAGAAAGGCCTGGCTCCCTCTTTTTTAGTCCCTCTTCAGTTACGTATACAAATTGATAAGATTCCCTTGAGCCTTCTCTGCTCCAGGCTGAATAGTCCCAGCTCTCTCAGCCTTTCTTTACATGAGGGATGCCCCAGTCCCTTCATCATCTTAGTGGCCCTTCACTGGACTTAATCTGGTGCGTCCCTGCCTCTTTTGTATTGAGGAACCAAGAACTGGACACAGTTAGACCACATGTGGGGTCTCAAAGACCCACCTATTCTTTTGGTTTTCCTCCCAAAGGACTAAATGGATATGTGACAGTTGAACCAGGGACATCAAAAGGCTGGAGAGGGAAGAGGGGAGAGAGGGGGGAATCCTCCTTATAATGGCTAATCAGTGGCATTTGTTTGGATGACTGAACACTTTGCATGAAGGATATTTATCTATTCTTCCATAAACACACAGAAACATTCACATGCACACACTCCTACATTCGATTAAAGCTTGGATTAGCACTTTAATACACTGAAATAAATTAATGCAAAAGGTGAACTTGTATAATATGATATAAAGTATTTCTAAGTAGTAGGTTTTCCCTCAGGAAAAAGTTGAAAGTGCTGGATTATTTAAAAGAGATAAAAACACTCTGAGAGTCATGAAAGAGAATACGAAGAAAGATTTTCCTTAACATAAGGGTGGAAGTAATAGAGCAATTGCAAATAAGGTGTCTGTTTCTTCACCCAAATGACAGCTTATATTCCAGTCTTTTACTCTTCAAAACTACTGATCAAACTGTGAAGTACTGAATTTGATCCAGCTGTAGGATTCTGAATCTGCTGCATTAGTTGTGTTGCATAGAAGGATATACATTGAGAATGCACAGGTGCAGATGCTGTAGGTTAGATAGAAAGAGATCTAAACATTAGATTAGCTTTGGTAGGCAAAAGGTTTCCTTCTGGGCAGGGAAACCAGCAGTGTCTCCAGCAGTCGAGAACATGCCTTCCTGCTGAGTTTATACCAGCTGGTCTTCTGTGCCAGTGGTAGGTCCACCAAACTGTTGCTATGAGAAGTTGTATTTCCATGTATGATATCTGGGTTATGACAGACTTCAGAGACAGAGCTTCCACACGTTCAGTTTGTGATCTGTCTGTGCTTTCTGTCAGCAGCATGCCAGGGGCTTAAGTCTGAATAAAATGTGCAGTAAACAACAGTGGTTAGGTGTTGCTACTTACGCTTTCCTTCTGCTAAAAGAGGCTTTTTATTTCATCTCAGTCTGTTGTTTGAGTCACAAATAAATGTGTGACAATCAGGCAGAATGTATATACATACATCTGTTCCATTTGCTGCAGACCTTCTATAATATCTGTTTAATTTAATGAACAGCTTGAGGCATTTGATTAAATGTCTGATACTTACTTTTAGGTTCACATGCCAGATAGCTGAAATATTTGCATGGGAATGCTAAGGGTACTAGTACTAGTTGCTGGGGTGTTATTGACTTGTAATGGGAGGTAGACGTCTACTATACATATATGCTCTTTGTTTTCATACCATTAACCGTTTAAAGTTACTAAGAAAATTTTCAGCTGATCAATTAACTGACAGTGATAGAAAATATTCCTTTGGAAGTGTGGATGAGATGACAAATCTAGAAAAGAGACAGCTCTGAAAGAAAATAGAGCAGTGAACCAGTTTTATTTGTCACAGATAAATGTTTCTCTTTCAGAGCTGGAGCAGCATACTGTGGATGCAAGACCCTGACTGGCTACAATATTTTAGACAACAGGATCAAGATGTGGCCGAGAGTTTTTCCAGTTGGAAGCACTGTGATAAACCGGAGTAGGGCAAACTAAGCTGTATATTTTGTCGTACAGATGTACTGTGGAAGTCAGAAGATGGCAGTCTTCACTCGCTGTTGAAATTGCAGCATAGCTAACCCTAATGATGTGAACACTTGAGAAGTGAAGGATAAAATGAATATGCATCTTCCTCTGTATTTTTAGTTGTTAAATTTTAATTTCAAGTGCATCTTGGTAATACAAAAATGACAGTTGCCTTTTTTTTTTCTCATGATGAGGGCAACCAAAATATTAGTTAATATTCTCTGATTCAAACAAGAACAAAAATACATTTTTAGTGCAAAGAAGGTTCTAAAAACTGTCTAAAAAAAGGCATAGGTGAGCAGAGACAAACATGTCCAAAAGGAGCATCGGCAGAGGCTGCTCAGCAATTGTGTATGCCTGGAGGCACCTAAACCTCTGTATCTGATTGCATTCTGCTTCTGTTCATGTCAAAAATCTCCTCATGTAAGCAGCAAAGAATTTAATACCTTTTCAAGCCACACTGGGATCCAGGAATTAGAAAGAAATGGGTCACCATTCCCTGAAGGCTTGATCCAACAGGTGAATGTTGAACACGCCTGGTATGCACCGTAGAGTCTGTAATGTTAGCTGCCTGTTATATCCTACTGATCAGTGCATATCCGCAGGCAAATTTAGCCTTTAAGACGCCCTGACACCAAGGGGAACTGAGCTTTTATCTTTCCTGTCCCAGGATGCAAAGCAAGGAGGTGCAAGCAGCTGTACCCCTGATGGTTAAGGCACTCCATCATCAGTAGGAAATTTTGTTCTGGGCTCTTCTCGTAAGAAGCCTTCTTACTTTAGAAAATTTTAATTGTGATGAAGCAAAATGCATAAATTTCTTGCAACAAACTTTGGAAAGTAAGAAGCCACCCTACCACCTGAGGACCTTATCCAGTGGGACATACAGACACATTCATTTTCTTATTCTTCTTCTGGCACAGAAATTTTGAATGCTTTCTTTGCAGGCAGCAAGGTGTATCCTATTCTCGAGCATTTGATAGTCTCTCCTATAATGCAAAAGATGCAGTCAGGAAGGGAACAGAATTTGGATGTCTTGTATTTTGGGTGAGCACCCTGACCATCAGGCTACTGTAGCTCTGTGTTTCCTCTTACCATCCCACAAAGCCTTTGTCAGCTATATATAAAAAAAGGTTCACTTTTTATGGAAGGCCTGAGGATTTGAACACAGGGGGACTGTGTGAGCCCCTTGCAGCAGACACATTGTGTGCCTGCACTAGCGATTTGGTGTTGGAGAGTTCTTTTTTGGCACAAATTAATTTTGTGTATGTACTGGGAATCTCACAGTAGCCCTTTGAGGACACCATGGGTGAGCTTTAAGCAGCTTTCTTCCTGGGGTAACCAAGGCTGAAGGGATACTTGACTTCATTAAGTGCAGAAGGGACATGTCAGAGATCCCTGCTTGCAGCAGGAAAGCAAATCTCTTCCACAGCGAGCCCTCCAAGCATGCACCATGCGTGCCTGGGGTCATCAGTGCAAGCTTCACTGCTAGTCAAGATGTGATGTGGATGTGCAGTCCTGGGATCACAGTGAGCCACATCACATTCAACGTTGGTCCTTCCCTCTTGTGCCTCACCTGTCGGTAACATATAAGGACCTGTCCTCCTGAGAATGGTTGGTTTTCAGCTATTTTTTTTTTAAGTTTTTTTTTGTCTCAGCTAGCATGCTTCCTATCCATCACACAGAACATTTTAGTTTCTCATTACCGACATACATACGTGCAAGCAGATAGTGTACGGCCAAGCTCTTGGTTTTGTATTCCTATCTGGCATCCAAGCATCTAAAAACTCAGGTTTAAAAGGGTTTATATTTGAAAATGTTGTTGATTTTGGTCCTAGTTAATATGAACCAAATAGCAGTATCTCGATTTTTAGTTTGTAACTCCAGTTCTATAAAGACTTGATTAGGAGCTTATCTAAATACAGGAAGATTTCTTACATGTTAAGTTAAATGGGCTAGATGAACAGGTTTAGCTAAACTTTTAGGCCTTCCTCAAACTTACAGCCTCCAATTTGCACTTTTAGAAATAATACATCAGGTGAATAGCTATTGAAATTCAGCTCCATTGACTTCAGCAGAGACACACTAATTTTAATCAACTAAAAAATCCCAGATGTCAGATGATACAAGCTGGTTGGTTTTTTTTAATCAGTTTAATATTAAATACTAAGAAGTTTTCTATGCCTAATGTTGAGAAAATGATCAAGCATACCTTATTTACAATAATATTTTAATTATTAAAAGTACCTGTGGTAACTAATAATAGCACTATAGTTCCTATAGAGACTTCGATTTGCTTGCAGATAAAACTGGAAAGATAATAACTTTACGTTTGAGCAAGTTTGAAGTAAGGAAAGCGGTACTTTCTTGACAATCCTGTTAAGGTTTAATATCAATGTGAAATACAATGTACCTAATGTACAATGTACAAGTGTCTCACTTGTAAAAATTTGGTAGCAGCATTATTCACCAATTTTATTTTTTTTAATCCATCTTGCACACAAAGAATCCAGAAAAAAAATTATAAAGGAATTCTCTTACTTGTATTGCAAATATTATTTTATAAAAACCTGTTTGCTGACAGTTAGCAGTGAAACACAGTAGGTAGTAGGTAACATTTTAAACTAGCAAATGAGTAGCATAAAGGAAAAAAAAGAATATCCAGTGGAAAATGTATGTTTATGTATATTTTTCACTCTTATTTCTATGTTTTATTGGAAACAGAAGGTTTTCTATTAAAAAGGAAACAAAACAAAACAAAACAAAAAACAGTTTAAGATTGATTTTAGCTACTGCTCAGATTAAATATTTATTCCTTCACATGAGTGAAGTAATGTTCCCGGACAAGTATCTGTCAGCCACAGAAACTATTTTCTTCCATAAAAATATTTCACTTTAGCATTTGAAACCCAGCCTTCTAATGTCTTCTTTTGTATTGATTTTTCATAAAGTAAACAAACTGTTTAAACAAAAAGTCACTTTGAACAGAAGAATGAAAATTTTCATTTAGACGATTTGAGAACTTGAAAAGTGTCCCACTCTCCTTAATGAACAACTGAAACCTTTTCACATAAATTTTTCCTTTGACAAAACATAATTCTAAAAAATGCTGTTGAACAAAGCTCACAGTGGAAATTATCAGTCTTATGCAATGGCAGAATGTGTAGATAGATGTATCAAGTGCTTAAGTAAATAATTTTTATGTTAACGTCACAACTTTATACTATAGACTTATGATGAGCTTTTTGAGTATCGGATCAGTTGTTTCTATGGTTTTTTTGTGGTTTGTCTTTTATCATTCAGCTATGCTTTTATGGTTCAACACTCACACATCTAGCTCACCATCTATCTAGTTCAAAAGGTCAGGGGTTTAAGTCTCATCCATCCTAGGATGACCACTTTTGAGCGAGAGTATGCCTTGAAACACTAGGAAATGGCACCCTCAGACTAAATTTCCTTTCTGATCTCTACCAGTGAGTATTTCATAATAGATGAACAGGTAGCCTTATTGCCCTGCAGAGCTGAGTTAGCTGCTTTGCTAAGATAAAATATTTTCTAACTTGTTTTGCTCACCTTTAAAACCAAAGTACACTTTTGAAGTTGGGTAAGTTCCATTAACTATTAATCCTCCAGGTTTTGCCCTCTTATTGGGAAGCGTATATCTTTTTGTCTGATTCTGCTATCTGAAGCACCCTTGTTATACAGCTTGTCTTAGGTATGTTGAGGAAGCTCGGAGCACTCCTAGTGCAATACACTTAACTGTTGGTTAAGAGTGGTAAAATCATTCATCATTGTGGCTGCACAACACAACAAAACAGCAAAGATCCTGAAGACTATTTCTGCCACCAGCCACAAAAGGATGCTGTCTCAGGGTAAGAGAAAGATGTAGAAGGAATTACTGAGTCACCTTTGAAGGTCTTTTTAATATCGAGAATAGTTGGATAATCACACAAAATCTTGTGGGGAAGGTATTTGTCAGGACTCTCCAAAAACTTAACATTCTTCATGTAGTGATACTTCACAGTGTGCATTATCCCTCTTGCTTTAATACTGTCTTGTTCAAAACAACAAAAGTATGTTTAAATAACTACTTTAAAGTGAAAAGGTCCATGCCTGCTAATATCACTTACAGGAACCTTAATTCTGAAATACCTTGAAACAGGTAGTACCATGTCCTGACTGACATTTCCTTCCATTAAAATATTCTTTAGCGTTTAAAACTGTAAAAATACAGAATAGTTATTTTCCCCACTTCCATTTTATGATTTTTTTTAAATTAAGTTTGAATTTAAAAACTTGCAATAAATAATTTGGGGGATTTTTTTAATTAAAAAAAAATATAAGATTATTTTAAGATTTTTTTCCATGACTGATATTTTCTGACTTGAATACCTCTGTTGCATGACATATTTCTGGTTAGAAACTGCATTTCTGGTTTGAATCAGTTATGAATATGGAACATCACATTTTCAGAATTTGTTGTCTACAGTTATATTACAGTTCTTTTAAGAGTTCATGTTATGTGAGTGTGTTATCAATGAATTTATTTCTCAAAACGAATGCACAGAGATTTACAAGAACTGCATTTATTGTATTTGTATTTTGTTACTTTTGAGAGTAAACTTTACCCAGAAAAAAGAATTAAGATTTCCATTAAATATTTCTTTTGTTGACTGCTATATTCCACTACAAAATTCCCCATTAAACTAGATTTGCCTGATGAGGTGGTCTGGTACCATATTGATAAACAGTGCATAAACACAGTGATAAGTCTGAGATTAAAGAAACTGATTTACCAGTTCATTGCTCAGGCTTTACACTGGTGAAAGTCTATTGATGTAACTGTTTTGTTTAGAAGTGTTGTGTGTGTAGTAGGTGTTCAGAGATGTAAATACCAAGGCTGTTACTTCCTTGGAATTATTAACTTATCCTTTGAAACCTCTTAGCACTCTCCACAAAATATTTTTGTCTCATTTCAGAGAATGCCAAAGTACAGAATTCTAATTTTAGAGAATGCCAGTTCTTTTTCTGGGTGAAAGTTAACTGAAAGACTAGTCTGCCAAGGACTCTCACACTTTCCATGACACTTAAGCCCACTGAGTAAGTTGAGATGGAAACTGTGCAGAGAAGATGGTCTCAACTTCACATAGTGAGAGGTGGGTATTTTTAGGTTGTCTGTGTATTTAGCAGAAGAGGAAATGGGATTTTTCATTTATCAAAGGTTATAACTGGGCTAATATTGTCCAGCAAGACCTGTGGTTTTCATCATTTAAAGAACACTTCATGGAAGCAGCTCTTGCAATTCTTTCCGAGCTTCTTTTAGCAGCTATTTTTTTATAAATTTACTCATATTTTTACATACATTGATTTTAAAAGTCTCACTCAACCCATTTCCTTGTTTGAGAAGGAAATTTTTGTCTAAGTGCATGCTCCAGTGATAAATATGTGATGACAGAGTAGACAGATGAAGGCAAAGCACAGCTTTTCTTATTCATTTATGTAACAAATGGCTATACAATTCGTGCAATCTGATTTGCAGCTAAGTCCTTATTTGCGATGATCTGGTCTTACAAGGCAGGTCCTAAATCCTTATTGTGACTTTGATCTACAGAAGTCTTATAGACACAGAGTGGACAGATGAGGAACTTCCAGGAGTGGTTCACAGGTTAATGATTTTCTGCAGTACCAGTGCCCGCATCGGTAAAATTCACATGCCATCTTACATGAACTCTTTAGAGTTCAGAGTTGGGTCAAAAGACACATCTCTAAGTGAGAACAGCAGTGGAACTCCAAGCAGGAGAAGGACAGAGATTGTTGCTATATTCAGTAGAAAATATTGTCAAAGTCTAAGTAACATTTGAGAAAAATTCTACCAATCAGCTCAGCCAACATATATAGGGAAAGGTCAACAGACTGACATAAAATTTGTCTTGTATTTTTGACAAAAGAATAAAGTACTCACTAGAACTGTAATACTTTTGAATCAGTATTTACAGATCTCAGCTTGTTCTAATGAAAACAGCTTTGAAATTACCTGCCACTATATAATAGCTTATTTGATTGCTTTTAATTTCAGAATATATATATAACTTTTATCCCCAAAGTGATTTAGAACATGATTTAGAGCATGATTTGGAGGGTTAAGCACAATTGTGTGGTAACTACAGGGAGTCCACAATTCTCCCATTCAGCTCTTCCTATTGTATTGTACCTTGGCATATTTTAAAGGCACTGGTGCTAAAACCACAGCAATGAAAATGCCTCTCTCTTTCAAAACAAATGGGATACCCAAGGCAAAGAGATTTCTGTCTTCAGGTAGCTGACCCACCTCTTGTCTGTGCACTGAACTAGCTAAATTTAGCCATTATTTGGTAGCATGTCAAAAGGGAACTTGCCTTGCCTACTGCAGCTGGAAGTGTTGTAGATCTTGGTATAACAGATAAGAAACAGTTCTTCCAATCCATCTCTCTTCTTAATATTCTAACTTCTCCTCCCTTCCGGTGCGTTGGAGTGACACTGAAAGTTGTTCTTTAACATTGTTTTTTATAGAAGCTTTTTGTATCTTACCAAGTTTAGTGAGAGCAAAAAGAGACAGTGATCAGTTGACCAGGCTTCTTTCTTACAGTGGTAAACAGCTTAATAGAGATGTGGTAGGTAGGTGTGCACCTGTATTGGGTTTGAGCAGCAACATTTTGGTAGGGGCAGGGGGCAACAGGGGTAGCTTCTTTGAAAAGCTGCTAGAAGCTTCCTCTGTGTCCAACAGAGCCAACACCAGATGGCTCCAAAACGGACCTGCCGCTGGCCAAGGCCAAGCCAATCAGCGAGGGTGGTAGCACTTCTGGGATAACAGATTTAAGAAGGGGAAAAAAAACTGTGGAACGGTAACTTCTGCCAGAGAGAGGAGTGAGAACGTGTGAGAGAAACAGCTCTGCAGACCCCCAGGTCAGTGCAGAAGGAGGGGGAGGAGGTGCTCCAGGCACCGGAGCAGAGATTCCTGTGCAACCCATGGGGGAGACCCTGGTGAGGCAGGCTGTGCCCCTGCAGCCCGGGGAGGTCCACGCTGGAGCAGATCTCCACCTGCAGCCCCGGGGAGACCCCACGCCGGAGCAGGGGTGTGCCCGAAGGAGGCTGTGACCCTGTGGGAAGCCCGCGCTGGAGCAGGCTCCTGGCAGGACCTGTAGCCCATGGAGAGAGGAGCCCAGGCCGGAGCAGGTTTGCTGTCAGGAGTTGTGACCCCGCGGGGGACCACGCTGGAGCACTTCGTGGAAAACTGCAGCCTGTGGGAAGAACTAAGTTGGAGAAGTTCGTGGAGGACTGTCTTCCATGGGAGGGACCCCAGGCTGGAGCAGGGGAAGAGTGTGATGAGTCCTGCCCCTGAGGAGGAAGGAGCGGCAGAGACAAAGTGTGAGGAACTGATCATAACCCCTATTCCCCATCTTCCTGCGCTGCTGCTGTAGAGGAGGTAGAGAAATGAGTCAAGTTGATCCCGGGAAGAAGGAAGGGGTGGGGGAAGGTGTTTTAAGATTTGTTTCTATTTCTCATTACCCTACTGTGGTTTGATTGGCAATAAATTAAGTTCATTTTCCCCCAGTCAAGTCTGTTTTGCCTGTGATTGTAATTGCTGAGTGATCTTTCCCTGTCCTTATCTTGACCCACGAGCCTTTCATTATATTTTCTCTCCCCTGTCCAGCTGAGGAGGGGGAGTGATAGAGTGGCTGTGTGGTGGTTAGTTGCTGGATGGGGTTAAACCACGACAGCACCTAAATCTGTATGTGCCATTTCCTCACACCCCTAGCACCTACCTGAAACACCTGGCCATTTTCACTTATTTGAGGGAAAGGGTTTTCCACTCTGTAGGATTAATTAAATCCCATTTGAAAACAGCACATTGAGCTACATTTTCCTGCCACTTTGAAGTTCTCTAACCTCTTGGCATATGGCGTCATTCCCTTTCTGCCCTAGCAGGCATCACACTGGGTACATAATACTGTCAAAACCCAGGCAATTCAAATAATGAAATATGTGCCCTACTGCTATGTCACTTTGGCCTTTTAATGAGTAATTTCAGCATTCAGTTTCCCTATGAATTGTCTTTTCAAGTAGTAATCCCATGAAAAGAGTAGCCATACTAAAAATTGTCATCTTCCACCCCAAAAAACCTACACCAAAAAACCCTCAATGCTTCTAAAAGTATGGCAAAAATATGTGTTCTTAGTCATGTTAAATGTGAGAAATTCCACTCATCTTAAGAAGTTCTGTTCTCTAGATTCACACTGAAGAAACTTAGTACAAGTTTGCTACAGATTTGCCTTTGCTGACTTGGTTTTCTGGCTATTACATCTTTGTATGGCTAAATTATTTTAGTTTGTTTGCTTGCTTGCTTCTTAGCATTAAATACTATGAATTGTATGCCAGTAATACTTTGTAGCTGACAAGTGTGTATATCATCAATTCTCCAGTTAGATTAGTACACATGGTGTGCAAGTATTATGAAAGTGCAGCATACTTGCAAATAGAGTTCCCCCTCCAAAGAACAGGCAAACTATCTAGGATGTGGCATCCCTTATTCAAAACTAAAATACAATCAACAAAGCTAAGTATGTTTTTTTAAAAAAATCATAGAATCATAGATTAGTATGATTTAGTACAATTTAGTACTATATAAGGTTTGGAAAAATTACTGATACACCACACACCCCTCCCCCCCATGTTTATCAAAATAGGGCACATTTTACCTTGATTACTTTTAGACAAGTAACCAAAGAAAATTTGAACGACAAAAATTAATTCATTTGATAGCTGGTCCTCTTAAAATAAATGAGACCTGTCTGGAGTCAACACACAACAACTGGATCAACATTGCTACATGATGCTGATATATGGAAACAAGCCAGAATTATGACAAGAGATAATGAAGTCATGTGTATATGTACTTGCATATGTTTGTACATGTTTCATAAATACAAAATAACCATTGGCATATAAACATAAGTTAATAGTATGAGAATAACTTAAGGTAAACATGCAAAACAGGGTATGTGGCAGTTCAGCCCGCTCACTAATTCTGGCTCTTCCATGCCCACCCTGGTGTCTGTAAAATTACAGTCTTTATTAATGTGATCACCCACTACTTTTAAAACAATGTAAGGCATGACACAGCTATTAAAGAACAGACACTTAATCAAATACAGGCTGTCTTTTACTTAACCTCTTTTTATCCCAGTGTTCTGTAATGCTAAGTTGAGTAAAGGAAAGCAGAAGTAACATTTTACTAGTTTTAAGAGTTATGACTACAAATGTAGGAAATGACCAGAGACAGTTGGCTACATAAATTTTTTTGGTTTACTATTCATGCACTACTGAATATATTTTGTCTTTTTCCTTTTCCACTGACTCTAATTTGTTGTTTGAATCAGAAAATCCAGCTATGTGACCAACATTTTTCTGGCGCATTTTGCCTTAGTTTAGGGCATGTGAATTTAATCCTCTTATCAAGATAGATACAAGAATACCCATTCACAATGTATTCATTTAATATACTTCCAAAATATCTATCTGCTCACTGAAAAACTTCTGTAGATATTGTGTTTATTCAAAGTGGTGCTTAAAAGTTACGGTCACATTCCAAAGTCTGTAATGAAATAAGATACATTTAAATCTTTTGCAAGAACAGTCTGAAATTCTTCTCGTGTCTTGAGATAACACATACAAATATTTTCTTCAGTAATACAGAAAGATTAATCTTTTTAAAATCAAATTTTGCAGTTTATTCATTCCCAGTCTATCCTGTCTTTAGTTCAAAACTGTCTTTCATACACCAGCTATTGACAGCATTTTACAAGCTTAGATGCTACTTCTTAAACCATAAAAGGAGAAGAAAGAACATTCAGATATATAAGCTGATTGAATTTCATGGATTTTTTAAGTTGCATTTTCAGTGTCACTCTCTTTTGCTACTTAAATGTGCAAAAATAAAGCTAATATAGTAATGCAGACTCTAAGTTTTTGGAACTTTCCAAACATTAATAAGATAAGCTTAGATGATTTTGTTCACTAGAGGACAGGAAGAAGTGTGAAGAAGATATAGTAGACTGACAAGCCAAGTAATAAGCCAAATCCAGGCTGTCTTCAGTAGAAACATATGTTGTCTTGCCAAAGCCTGGTTTACGAAGGAAAAGGTTTAAATAAATGAAATACAAAGATAACATTAAGCATTGTCATTTTAAAAGATTTTTTGAAATAATCTGTGAACTTTCTATGAAAACATGTAACTCTGAATGTTGTATCATAGCACTAACTGATATCAATTATATATTTCCTGAAGAGTCATGGAATATCCACACTTCCAAGGATAAGAATGCATAAAAGCTGCTAAGTTGTTATTTATTTGCATACATCTTTCAATCTGTGCATTGACGTGCAATGGCATATTTGATAAAGAAATTCTATGCTTCTTTTCTTGCTGAAAAGAGATGTTTCATTTTCTTGAAAAATATACTTTTATTTTTTTATGCTATTCATCTCATCTGCCTAGTATTTGGTAGAAGTGTGATGTAAGACAAACTGTTTTGGTTAGGAATGTCTGGGGCCATGACTTCAACTAATGAGGTCAGCTTAACTTCAAGAATAATCTTTACTTTACATCTAAACTATGCAATTCATTTGCAAAATAACTTTTACCTGCAATGGTCACTGTAGAATATGTTTCATTTTGACACTGTAACCCAATAATGTTCTTCACAGCATGAGATATAGTTAGGGACACCATTTTACTGATGAAACTAAAATCTTCACTATTTCAGATTTAAGGGATAAGAAGACTTACTTTGTCTCATCAATATTCTTGTTCTCTCTGAAATTGTTAAGATAATGAGACTGAACTAATAAAGATCCTATTTAACGTCATGGTAATACTGTCTGCATTGCAAGTGGGTTAATGGTTGCTATTTATGAACATGTACATATGGTTTCCAGTGCCACTATGCTATTAAAACAATAACCTTTAATACCAACACCTAAACAGCCTTTAAGTTGTATTTATTTGCATGTGTAATAATAGCAATAATAATGCTATATGACAGAATTATGCAAAAAACAGGTTTTGAAAATGAAATTTTTGACAGAAATTTTTGAGTAATTTCTTGCTGAACCTTCTATCTTGAAAGTTAATAGGAGTTTAAACATTAGTGACATAATAGTGAGTTTGTGCTGCAAGCTCATTTAGCTCCATTTGCTATTCTACATACTAGATGAGGAAGTAGTGGGGGAATGTAGAAGGAAGGTCTCCAGCACAAAGCAGAGAGATGTAAAAGTAAAGCAAAAGGGTATAAATGCCCACTCTGCATATGTCCAGAAAAGTTAAGAAATAGCCATTCTCCGACTCTCAATTATTTGCAGAATGATATTCCCCTGTATAAATTTGAGGCTCACAAGTCTAGATAGGGTAGCAGGTTTTCTCACTCAAATGCAGGCACCAAAAAAAAAAAAAGAAAAAGTGACCCATCTGAGTTGTTGCAGTCTTTGAGGTGAATCATAGTTGAGGTTTTTCCTTCTCACCTCCTTCAAATAATAGTAAAAATTTGTCATGGAAATAGCCCCATAAATTAATATGACAAATCAATACTGTTTCTCATGGTAATGTCAATCCACAATCAACATTCTGCAAATCTGTTCTCTGTAATGCTTTTAAGTGCATTTTAATTTCATCAGTCAATAGCAGAAGCAGCAGTTGTAAATGATACCACTGCTGAGTGCAGAAGCTGAAACTTTAAAGCTAATGATGCTATTGAGGAGATACAAGTCAAAAATAGTATGGAAATGTTTTAAATTGGCTCGCAATATGTTCTCTGTGATAGCACTTGGGTATCTGCCCCAGTGTCAGCTCTCAGTCAAGATGCCCGCAGTAGCAGCAGTGGGAATTGTAACCCTTGTTTCATCTCTTCTGATGAAGTTATTCTCATTTCTGCATCTGTACATGGTCAGGGCTCTATCTCTTGCTTTCTATTTACTTATGCTTAATATGTACACAGTAAACCTAACATACTGGAATAGAATTCAGAAAAAAAAATCACAAAACAAATCAAACAAACCTCAGGGACACAAATTCAGTTTGCATAAATTGATTGTAGCTTTTCTGAAGCTAAATAAATTGAGGCTACTGTAGGATTCTGTCTATCCTTCCATTAATCCATCCATCCATCCATTCATCCATCCATCAATATTCTGTCATCTATCCCAAAGTTTCTAAGTCTTTTCCTAGTAAAATCAACAGCAAATTCCCCAGTGGAGTTTCTGGGACATCTGACTTTTTTGGAGTTCTTTTCACTTTTGAGAGGATAAAGTAGGGAGGACAAACATTTGAATTCATGGCAAAAGACACATAAAATACATCCTTAAACTGAAGAAAATCTCCTGTTTCCCATATAAAGCTGAAAAGTATAAATACCACTCACTTTGTTAGGAAAAAAAAGAAATTTCAAGATCCCACTCCAGAGCAGGACTTTTATTTCCAAGAAATAAGCAGAGGAGAAAAAAAGATTACAATGTCTCCACATAAACTCTGCTGTGAATGTTTCTACCAGTGCTGTTGTTTCTCACCTCTTCTCACTGAAAACGTAGATGCCTGCATTTCTTGAAGGTACATTTGTACAGCAGAAAGTCTCACCCTGTCCTTCAAGTTTTACTTATTTCATAGACACTACGTCCACCAAGATTCTAGAGATGTTGAAGTCCTGCTTTAAAAGGGAAGGATTTGATCAGCTACAATATTGATTAACTCCAAAAGCACTGCTAATCTGATAACAGAGAAGTACTAACCTAATCTGATAACAGAGAAGTATTAACCTTGCCCCTTCTGTATGATGGGACTAAAACAGGGGCAATGCAGAGGTAGCTGTCAAGGGCGGTTTCATGGATTGTTTGAAGTTAGAAAGAACAAGCAGAGGAACCATATATAAATGTTTAAAGATGGTGAATCAAGTGGATAACCAGTATGACACATCTAAATTTATTACAGCAGGTTTTGAAGGCCTTGGGCAATGTTTGTGATTGTATTTGCCTAGAGAGGTATAAGGAAGTAACCCTTGGCTGACTGCATGTCAGGTAGGGATGACTCATAGTCAGAGACTGATAGCTTTAAAATAAAATTCTGTAGGAAATCAAATTCATTCAAAGTCTGAGTAACTTCAGAAAATCTGGTTGCAATACATGTATTTTTAATACACACTTTTCAAGGTAACTGGAGCAGACAGAAGTTGGACGAGGGACTGCGTGAAACATCAGAAAGACAAGGGCTAGAGAATTCTGAAAACATAAGATGACTCTTCTTGAAATGTTGTTTATGAAATGTTATTGCAAGGGCATCACAGCAAAATATAAACTGGTATAATAAAGAGTCTGAATCTGTTGTGTTTAGTAACTTCAGTGATAAACTCCCCACTCTTTCTATAAAAGAAGGTTTAAAACAAGCTGTACAGAAGAATTTCCATTGCAGAAATTTGATCATAATAATTACTATAGTTCTACTGACTTGCTTAATATTGAACACATGACAAGGAGTATTGCTAGAATGGAATAGATTGCAAGCAATAACAAAATTCACAAATAAGGCTTGCTGTTCATCTCCAAAAACAAGTCAGAGCTGAATTCTGTGACTATATTCAAACAAAAATAAGGGCTATTTCCAAAATCTTCATTTGTTTTGTTTCACGTTATTTATCTGAAGATAATTAACTTCTTTCCTCTCATTATGCTCATTATGGCCTTTTTTTGGTCTTAAATTTGCTCTTATCTTCTTTTTTTTCCTTTTTTTTAGGTAAAGAATATATTCCTGTGTTTTTCAGTCTATGTGGAGTAGCTCATTTTCTGTAAAATCTTTGGTTTTCTAATCACTGGTGCTTTTCTACTTGTTCTGATGTTTTCCACTGTTTTCCCCTCACACTTTTTATCTCTCAGTTCCAATCCCATGCTTATTTCCCAGTTATTCAGAGTGTGTCCTAGAATTAATTCACAGACTGCTTCTACAGAATTTATAGCAGATGATTTGAAGTAACAATTTATATCACAGTAAGAAGTCCAGAAAAAAGTCAAGTTAATCTGAAAGACATTTATATCTTGGTCTCCTACACCATGACATTAATCTTATTAGCTATTATTAATTTTTCACAATTAACCAAAGACCTTCAGCAAACACAGAGAAAATCAAGACAGTCTAACGCTGACTGCAAGACAGGTACAGTGTTCAGATATGTAATAATTTCTGTTTTATTTTCATAATAATACTTACTCATGTTTCTGCTATGTATATTTAATTTTAAATTTCAAAGGAAAAAGACGTATTAATAGAATAACAAGGGGGAAAATCCATTTATAAATTATCTCAACCAGTAACAAGCAACAGATTAAAATCATGCCAAGATGATTAACTGCTAAATGATAGTTGCAGCAAATGTACATGTCTAGATAATGTAATAAACAGTGTAATTTACGGTTTCATGCCAATTCATGTTTGAGTTTCATAGGTTTTAACACTCTTCAGTATCACTCAGGTATAAAATTATGATTTATTTTTAGGATGAATGGAGACCTAAAGTGTATAGATTCTTCACTCTCGTATAAACAAACCCAAGATTTTGCATATCATACTTCATCAAGACCCCTTTAGGGAACCCTCATTCTGATTCTTCCATTGATCCTATTGCAAGTTCCAGAAAATCACGTATTTCCGAATATTTCAAGGTCATTTTAATAGTCATAAGGCCTGTTTCTCCTCTGCTAAATAATCGGCTTCCTCATCTTTAGCTATAATTAATTAGATGTCCTAACTTATTAATGGTTGCGTTATCTAGACAGGGAAAATATTCCCTTCAGGTCTGTTTTGCTGCTACCTACATAACTTTTCTGGCTGGAAAGGAAGCAACGTTAAGACTACTTTTTACAATGAGATCCACAAAGCAAATAGCTATGCCTGCCCATCAACCCCCTGTGCTGATGGCACGGAGCCTGGAGACATCTTCAGCTTTCCAGCCTGGGCACTGCAAACAGCATTGACAGGGAGGCATGGGCTTCAGCACAGCCCCTACCAGCTAGCTCCAGCTTGTCTGCCTAGGCCTCAGCCATGCTTCAGACCACAGCATGACCACACCCTAAGCTGCTGGCCCATCGTTATCACACTGGGACAGTGACTGGGCCTCCTGCAGTGCCACCTAACTGTCTCGAAGCCAGACACGTTCCCTCTCCTGCTGCAGTCCTTCGAGCTGCAATGTGTGGAGCAGCCCCCACCACGTGTGGCTGTGGGACCTGCGCCCCAGCACTCCCACTCTGCCGGGGCAGTGAAGCGCCCAAGGTCAGTTTGCACTTGCACAGCGATGTTGCTCCTGCTCTGCAACTGCAAGGAGGACAGCCTCTGTCTCATTTCTTCATTACATCTCATGTTTTACGAGCTATGTAATATGGGCTTATGTGTCTGATAAAGTATTCACAGTTGAGCATCTTCCTCTGTCCACAAACGGTTGTTGAGCAGGAACACTTATTTCTGGTTTGTATTGTGAGATATAGCGACTTCTACTGCAGAAAAGTGGGTCTTGGTCTCCAGAAGTGCAACCACCTTATTTTACCATCTTCTTTTCTCACTAACATTTCTCACTATTTTTCTCACTTTAACTCTTGAAATTTTACATTTACTAATGCCATTTCTTATCTTTTATTTTGACATTCAAGGTCCTACATGCTAAATAAATCTGATTTTAGTATAGGGAGACACTGTAGTGAAGTTTGCAGTATGTTTCCATTCAGGTGAGACTCCAGTTGCCTTCGTAATCCTGTATGGCTTCTTTCTGGATGTTGGTGTTTAATTTTAGTGTCCTTCAGTTTGGTATATATAATAATCCTTTAGAGTCAAATTACAGTTATCTACTCATATACAGAATATGTTTGTATTCTCAATGTTTTTTAAGAAATGGAGAACATTGCAGGAGAAAAGAAAATCGGGGATTGAAATTTTGAAAAAAAATAACAGAATCAATTTAATCAATAAAAATCCAGATATTGTTTTCAAGTAAATGAAGAAAAAAGCTCTTTAGAATTAAGCATTCTTAAGAGATTTTATTGGGAAGGACTATTTCTTTTTTCCCCTTTTCATACAAGACTTTTATTTTAGAGTAGAGAAGTCCTGTAGAGTATTCCAGAAAGAAAAATATAGTACGTAACTGCATCCACAATTTACAGTTTTAATTTACTGAAGATCGAAAGAAGCTTATCAGCTGAAAGTCAATACTGAGGTGAATTTAAGCTTTTGTAACTTGGGACTTCTAAAGTATATTGAAGAAGTGCCATAAAAATGTGAATGCTTGCCTAAATAATTTATCAGGTAGCAGTTTCTTTATGTCCTTTTAAGTATGGATGTCTAAACTGGACCAGCAACTGCATTTTTATTATGCATTTTTAACAACACTTCTAAAACATGCTTCGTACACAATCCCAGATAAGACAAACAATGTATATCCTTAACTTTACTGACTAGTTCAAACCTTGTTGTATGCATGGGTCTTTTTAGAACCAGTTCTGAAGTTTAGAGATAGAAAGTTCAGATTACAAAACTGGGCTGCATTTGAGACACATTTACAGCAAATTATTTGCCTTGACTCTTGAACTTCAGGCTGAATGTCGCTAGTGCTGTATCCATGGTCGAATGCATGTATATAATATCTCAACAACGTGAAGGGACTGCATATTGTGACAGTACTCCATGAGGGGCACATATTGCAAGTATGTCAGCGCCTCTGATCCTACATGCCAAAACATACATGTAGCAGAGAAGGTACATGGAGGGCAGACTACCCAGAGAGGTAACACAGAAAGCTCAGAGGTTCCACTTCTCCCACACAGGGTAGGGCTAGGTTAGTCGTACAACTGATTGTCAGCACAACCTGCTATAGTGACCTTTCACAGCATTGTTTACTTCCACAGATGGAAATTTGGGTATGCAAACACAGATTTGATGCTGATCTCATGGCACATCTCAGCAGCAGCAGTGATGTTTCGTCTGTTCCCTGGATGTGTGCAATGCAAAAGCCATTCCAGCTAATATTGTATCAGGAATCGTGATAGAAACCTCTGTAGTCACAGCAGTTGTAAATAAAACTTAAACTCAGCTCTAGGACTGAGTCAATTGCAGACTTCCCATGGATTTCTATGAAGTCAAGAAGTTATTCCAAAGGACAAAGTGTTTTGGAAAGGTCTTTAGTTATGTTTTATTGTCCTTTTATGCAACATGCCTTGCACAGAACTGTTTTTCAGTTTTAGCATTAGTATTTAGAATTTATAGTCAGAAGACTGGCTGAATGAAGACTGCTCTTTGAAAGTTTTCTTTAATGCTTATTAATTGTTCAAGAGTGTAATTTTTAGTCTGTCTAGAATGATTGTATGGCAGTGGTTTATATGAGCGATGAAATTAGAGTAATGCAAAAAATCTCATGAATACTTTATGCTGTTGAGCACAGACAGGAATTTCTTATCTGCCTTTGAAAATCCTAGCTTTTTGATCAAATAGCTTGAATCATCTCTGTAACAGCATATACTTTCTAACTATTTAGATGATAAGCTCTCTGGTGAAGAGGCAATCTTTTCATCGCACATGTGTGCAGGACATAGCACAATGAGGCCCTGGGCTTTAATTTCTGCTAAGTTCTATTCAGAGCAAATAATTATTAAAATCATGTGCAGTGCACTTCTGTGAATTTGGATAGGAGAGAATAGTAAATGTCTAACAAAAAAAGTAGCAATATGCTAAAATTGTTGTGTGTACTATCAAAGCCACAACCCCTGACTTTTCTACAAGCACTGTATGCCCTGCGGCGGTGTTCCTGATTTCATTTTGTTGTGGGTATGCTGTACTGCCTTTAAAGGGTCTCAGTGATACCAGAGAGGAAAAGAAATTACTTTGCAGTTACTCACAGCCCTCATGGGTAATGCCCAATATAGCCAGCCTCCCACCTCTATGAGGACAGCAAGTATAGAGGACATGCAATGGAAGATGCGCGCAGGCTCTGTGGATCAGAGGTGGAGTGGCATAGCTCCTTCTCATACTATCTGTGAGAAGAGAAATGTTAGGGAATGATGTGTGCAGAAGGCCAAATCTTGGCCAGTAACTTCACTAGCAAGGTAACAACAGGAAAAATTGCAAGGCATTACAAAGAGCAAAGAGGAGTAACACATATGCAGCCACTGGCCAACCTTGACCAGTGACTACGCCGACAAGACAGCAACATGAGAAATGGCAGAATGGGAAACACTGCCTGTGATCTTGAGATAGTGGAGCTCAGGATCCAAAGAGGAGGGAGCAGGAATATAAGGTCTAGCAAAACGTGGGATTGAGGCTGATCCCTCTTGGTGCTTGATCCCTGCAATTTGGAGGAACAATAACTCTGCTGCTTCCAAGATACCTGTGTCTTATGTCCACAGCCAGGAGGGATCTGGTGTGTTTTTCTATGATGGAGTATTCAGAGTGCTCTTCCTAGCATCAGCAGAGGACCACCTGGAAGGCACTACCTCACAGCACCACTTCACCTCCTCCGCTTCCAAAGGGAGACCTCCATCTTTTGATAGTTTCTGATTCTAATGAAACTATAAGTACATAAGGAGAACCTATTTTCTCTATGTTATTTCTAGACATAACTAAAATTTCTTGCATCACAGAAATATTAGAGTTATGGTAGATACCTTTAATAAATATTTGTTACTTAATTCCTCATCTTGTCAATGGCTGAAAAGAGCACAAAAATCCCCCCAAAATCTGAGGATAACATTTCAGCTACATTTACCAAAATTGTTACATATTCATAGGTGTATGTTTAAATCTCGAATGTAATAGTTCTTTATATTAATGTTATTAATAATGATACACCACATTCTTACAGTGCTAGTTCTATTTTTTGATTTTTACCCATTTTGGTAATAACAAGGGGCTGTTATCCTAGAACATCACTAGAACTAGTACAGACAACTCCAGAAGTAGAACAAAAGATTTGCCTGCCTGTGTTGAGTATAAGAATTTTATCTGTGTTGAGTACAAGAAATTATTGAGGTTGCCTGACGTTTTCTGATCACCCAAACATCACATTTTGGTTCATAGAAGTTTTGTTGTATATTAACTCAAAAAGATTTATACTGGAAAACACCTAGCAGAACTAATAAGAGAAATTTTTACAGGAGGAGATTCCTGCTCCCTTTCTTCCTGTCTCAGCATTAACACTGGAGACAGGTATGCTCCTCTCTTTAAACTTTATTTAAGATTTAGTTACGTTTTATGTCTCAGTTAGTGACTACTGTATATTTGTCTTCAGGAAAGTTTTATAGAAGACTAGTCTTTGTTTTGCACCTACCAATCTATATTTAAAAAAAATCTCTTTTCTGTGGTTAATTTTAAAAAAGATTTTGAAGTCTTAATGTTTGCTTAAATTAAAATAGGAAAATTTCAGAATTATTTCTCTTCAGCTTGCATAAATCTTCTGTTTCTGTTCTATTTCTCTTTCACTTTCTCTCTGTTTTCCCACAGCTTATTTCAGTGATATCATTAAGTATTTTATTGTTCTGAAAGAGATGCTTTTATTAACAAGTTGGTTTCAATCTATACAGTTATGCACTAATCTAAATATATACAGTCTGGGCCCTACTCAGAAAATTAAATTTCGTTGTTCCATTAAATCATAATCCATTCAAATGAGACTGGAATTTTAATAGCAGCTTAATCTGGAAATATTGAAAGCAGCTAGCTGAGTGTTGGATGGGTTAACATGAGTTTCAAAAGTGTTTTCAAATATTCTTTTCTGGAGGTTTATACTTCCTTTAGAATGGTGTTGATTGACTCACAGAAACTCTGTTATATTTTCATCAGGAAAATAAAACCTCATTTGGAGGTTTTGCCAACTTTTAGTTCATTGGATCTTTCCTTTTGAGAGGTTTAACAAGCTTTAAGAGATATTTATATGTTACATTTTGATGAAAGATATTATGCTAGAAAATGATACTAAAATATCAATGTTTACAGTAAAAAAATGTCCCTTGTTTTAGTTTTACAGTCTTGTATTTCTGTTGGCCTTGGGAGAGTTGTTCATATTTTACAGTGCTGTGAACAAAACCAGAATGTGTCAAGAGTTTAATAATAAATACAATTCACATTTCTTGGCGTAAGTATTGCCAGAGGCATATTTTGCAGCAGAAGGGCATAGCATGTTTTCGCTTTGCTTCCAAGAAGAGTCCAAGAGGCCAGGGAGGGACAAAGGATAGTGAGCAGGTATCATTTTTAATTGGAGTTGCCTGGGAAAACATTGTTTTCCCACAAAGTGATTTCACAAAGACAAGGCCTTTCCTGTTATTTTAGGGTCTGTCAATAACCAACCTATTTTCTACAATTCAGTCATCCAGTAACAAATATTGTGGGTGTGGGTTTTTTGGCTGGTTGGGTTTGGTGTGTGGGGGGGTGTTTGGGGAGGGGTTCTTTTCTTTTTTTCTTTCAGTAAAACCAACCAACAATGACCTAGAAAGTTTCAGGTTTTCTTTTGTGAAATATTTCCATCTTGTAGATTTTCAAGAAAAGTCTCATGGTTTAAAGAAAAAAAAAAAGAAAAAAAAAAAGAAAAAAAAGAAAAAGGGTTCTTTAGAACCTTAGACTTCCCATTTATATAAGATACTGTATCCTGTCTCTCCAGCACATGATCAAGTATCAGGACAGGGGGAGGAAACCTACGGAATCCAATTTCAAGGAAATTTTCAGCCAAGTTCATAGTCCCAAAATGTATAGATGGCATGCTTTGGAGAAATCTTTCAAAGAAATTGTAAAGAAATTCAGCAGGCTAGAAGGAACTTATGCTATTCAGTTTTTAAATGACCATGGCACTTTACCTGGTGAACAAGAAACTGTTTTTTGAAAAAATCCTTGTTAATTAGATTGACATGAAATTTTGTGTGTATTGTTTACATGCATCCTAACATAATGAACAAAAAGCAACTCCTTGTAGTTATTGTAACATAAACACAAACATATCTTTTATATTGCTAACATTAATTTGCCCTGGGATATTAGATTTTTGTTTTAATTGCATTGTGTTTTTAAGTTCAAATTCAGTAGTACATAGTAATGTTGGGGTTAGATTCAGCATCCAGATGAATTTCTGTTGTCATTGTTATTTTGACATACTTACTGATCCTGGACACGTAAGTAACAGATGGGGTAAGAGTGATGTTAGTTACCTCATCTACTTACAGATAACCATTGTCTTTTATGTTAATTTTGAATGAAGGATCAGAAAGGGAAAACTTTTTGACAAAACATTATCAATTAAATATTTCTGTAGACCTTGCTGTATCTGTAAACTGTGAAGTATCTTATCATAGTATGAGTACAAATCTTAGCCTTGTGATTTTTAAATTGAATATACAGAACTCTCTACAGTTTAGTGGTTAATTTGAAAACCATCCAACGGGAAGCTTTGGCTGCCCAGCAGCCTCTATACCAGCATTTCTCTGCTCTTCAGCACAGACTGGATGTCCAAGACACTGATCTCACAAGGGATTACAAGGAACCTCATGAAATTTAGAGTTTCATCGGGAAATGCCAGCAATGCATGGCTGAAAACCAGCTGAAGTTTCTTTTCTTCTTGATATTTGGATATTAAAGCAATATTAAGAAGCAAGTTATGTAAGGGCTTACATTACATAAAAATGTCAGCTGCAGTTTATAAGTAAAAAGAGGGAATTTTGAATCAGTATGTTTAATTATTTATGGAATCAAAACAGCATAGATTGATTTTTCAATAATGTATTAACTTACCTGTATGCCAAGAAGAGGAAATGGACCATTCTGCTGTGAAGAAAGCCTATATTCAGTAAGTCTTAAATACAACCTTTTATGTTACAGAATGCATTTTAATTAGTAACTTCCAAACATATTGTATATGTGCATTCCATATAACAAATGTGGAAATTAGAGGTACTTGGTTATGTTGAAGTTTTGTTTTTCTTTTTTCTCCAGTAACTGACAGCTCTAAAACCCATAAGATTGGAAACTCTACCTTACAGAATATAGTAGTCAGATCATATTAGTCAAGTTCATTAATGTAAAACTGTACATTCATAATGCCACATTTGAGCTTTATTTTTAGATCATCATATGGTAATATAGAAAAAGAAAATAATCTCTTCAATTATGTGTAAATTTACTTATGGATTACTTGACTTTTTAAGAGATGAGTTGTAGAAAATAAACCTCTGAATCCCTATGTTCTAAATATCCTAAGCCAATTCTTGCATACATTAAATCATAAACAGCTTAATACTATGGAATTTATAAAAGGTGGCATACACTTTTAGTTTTCATTCCTTATTCTTGAACATTATTTGAGTTTACACAGTCTGCTACAAAAATCTGATGTGATGCGAGAGCCTCCTTCTCTTTATGTGCCCTAGGAGACCACAGGTGCATTAAGAGTGTGTTTGTCATAGATAAGCCTGTTTCTAACGGTTTGAGAGGACTTCATTTCAGGGAATTTAGGCCTCGATTAGGCAGATGGATTAGATTACGTTTAGATCAGGTACCTGATTTCAGATGAAGCTGGTTGATCAGGTTGCTTCTGTAGTTACTACACAAGAACACAAGGTCATCCCATTTTAAAAAAAGTGCTCTTCCTAGCTGGGATAATTTTTAATCAGAAGTTGCCTTTTGCAGTACTAACTGTAGTCAGCAAACTTTCAGATTATTAAAATTAAGCAAGAGATTTATCTTCTTCCTGTTCACAAATTCTTGAGATAATAGAAAACATAGTTCTTCAGGGATTAGTTATTTTCTTTGCTTTTTCATTCATTAAAATTTTGTGTTATAAATAGTCTAGCTTGAAGAAATCTATTCTGGTTCTAGATCGAAGCTTCTCTGCTATCATTGTTTTATTTAAATTATTTTTATTTGCTGTATTGCAATAGGACTTGTTAAAAAGAAATGTCTGGGCTGCTAGCCTGGCATTAAAACCTGATAAATTTGCACGTATCCCAAGAGTCAAGCATAAATCCCACAGATCTTGAGATATTAAGGAGAATTTAGGACTTACAAACAAAGCTGAGTTATTCTATTTTTTGTCTCTTTTCAGAATGTTCATTTTGCTGCTGCAGTCTTCCAAAATGCTGCAACCTCAAGCCATTCCTTTAGAATAAGAAATGGGTCTCATTCAGGTTCCTTGGATGAGATTTCTGACAGGACGACCTTGGTCCTATGGTAGAATTCCACCTTCTTTTACTGATGTGTTAGGAGGGACATATGTTGATCTTCACTTATTGTCTGTGTGACAAATGCCTGATCTTATAAGAGAAACCCAAAGTACACAGTTTTAAGATACCATATACGAGTATGGTAATTCTGGAAGCCATCCTACATATCTGCACATAAGGAAATAGGCAACCGAAAACTGAAGCTCTTTATGTGTTCTGTAATACATTGTGATTTTAATCACTGGAATTGTATAACACAAACTATTATTTTCTGTGTTGTTTTAAAAAAATAAAAATATTCAATGTTGTTCTTGAGGAAGAAAGTTACATAACATTAAAAATTTAGATGACATCTGCACAAGGAAAATTGACCAATTACTGATTGAACAACAACAACAGAAGTTAGTACAAACATTGGCATTTAACATATCTATTTCTAAAAAAAAAAAAAATATATGTAATGATGATAGTAATGTCTTTGTACCTATAATCTAGCTGGCTATATAGTCTAGCTTATAGTTTACCTAATGTTTAAGTCTCTTGTTAGTTTTATTTGTTCAGAAAATATTTTAAAACCTTATTATAAGATGTATGATGCTTTTTCATAAATAAATGAATATCTGAACTGTTGCTAGACAGTTTATAATGTTTAATCTCTAAGATGAATCATCAGTGACCTTCACACATGGTCTATTTTTCTGCACTTCAACTTAAAATCAAAATGTCAAACTCTGGAGTAGCTTCTGAGCTACTTCAGTCAGAGAATGTTAAGAAGATGAATTGTTTTATTTGTAAACTACAGAAATATTGTTCATCAGAGTGAGGAGTTATTTTGTCAACCATATGTATATTTATGTTTTTCTAAGTTATTTTTAGCTTCTAATACTTTTCTAAATGAATTTACTCTCAACAACCCAAGGACAAGGTTGCATTTCAAATGTGCTGAAAAGGAGAAAACAATATAGTATATGCAGATTCTTGAGCTCTGTACTATCAGTACAACTAATACTGTCTTCAATCTACAATATGTTACTTACTGGTGCTAAGGAAAACGATGCCTTTAAAACTTTCGTCCACTACATATGGCTAAATTTTCAGTATGCAGCCATGTGTCTCTAGTGACTTAGATCAGCTACAACTCTATCCATATTGTTAGCTATTTGAATTTCTGAGAAACATAGAAAGTTGCCAAGGCCCATGCAACTCAACTGATCATTAAATCCATACGTCCTGTTAAAAACACTTGCAAGTTCTCCATCTGCTTTATTTAACCTCATACAGTCTGGTAAAACCCTTCATTGGTGTTTGAACACACAGTATCAAAGCCTTATTGTTTTGTAAATTAAGCAGGGCAACTGGCTCTAAACACAGAGATAACCACCACTGCATAAATAGTTTGTCTGGGGGATAAAAGTAGCTAAGAATCAACTGCTTAGTCTTAGCCTTTGATTCAGAGAAAGAAGACTGTTCTTATTCAAATATATGCATTACATGAACTTGACATGACATGTTTTCCTTCTTATTTTTCATTTTACTGTCTTCCCACCTTTTATTTCATTCCCACCTACATTTTCATCCCTCCTCATTCAGGCACTGTGTGTGTCTCACTCCATGTCTGAATTTCACACAGCATTTGTTGTCTCTACCTTTCTGCGTCCAGCAGTATCTGGAGTGTCTCTGAGACAGTATTTACTACTAAGGCAGAGAAATGATAGTGACTACAGAGCGCTTTGGAGAGAGTCGGTGTCTATTCATTAACATGATGATAAGATTCACATTTAAATAAAAAGAAATTAACATCACAGAATATTTCTAAAGAGTTTTCACTCATATCTGTATGGTTTGTCCATGATGACCTACAGTCAGCCTTTACTCTGAAACAGCTCTAATCTTGCAGGATTTGTTAGCTCAGGCATGTCAATGAGTGAATGCATTTCTCTTTCAAGGACCAGCAGAGCAATGCTGCCACTTTACAGCTGCACTTAGAAGTGATGATGTGCCTGGCCCTCAGCTACCTCCAGGCATCTTATCTCTGTCCTACATTTTCTAGGGCTCTCACCTCAGAGGGTACATTTTGGGCAGTGGTGTTGAGTTGGCTTCACACTGTGTCTATGTAGTTGGACGCCTTGCTACGGTGTGTCCCAGCAAAGAGAGACTCTTGGAAGGAAGAACTAGGGAGCATAAGTCATGAACACTGACATGACTCTGCAGGAGCCAGGCTGCATCCAGCAAGACAGATGCCAAGCTGCTGACAAATGGCAAGTGTTGGCCCTCTAATTACTTCGAGACTTACTACTCTGTATGCTGTACTGTGCTCCCTATCATGCCCTACAGCGTCTGTAATATTTAATTTATTGACAATTAAAATAGATTTAGGTGGTAAGAAACAAAAAATAAAACACCACCTTCCTTCTTCCTCCCTTTTCCCAGGCTCAACTTCACTTCTTCATCCAAATTCCTCTACCTCCCTGCCCCTGAGCAGTGTAGGGGGATGGGGAATATCTGTCAGTCCATGACAGTTCCTTTCTACCTCTCCTTCCTCCTCACACTGTTGCCCTGCTCCAGCATGAGTCATCTTCATGGGCTGCAGTCCTTCAGGATAAACATGCTCCAGTGTAGTCTCTTCATGGGCTGCAGTTCCTTCATGACATATCCGCCTGCTCCGGTGTGGAGTCCTCCACGGGCAGCAGGGGGACCACCTGCTTCATCATGGTCTCCTCCAGGGGCTGCAGGGGAATCCCTGCTCAGGCACCTGGAACACCTCCTCCCTTTCCTCCTTCTCTCCCCTTCGGGCTCACAGGGCTGTTTCTCACACTTTTCCCCTCACAGCTGGGCAGCGTTTTGCCCTTTCTCACACAGGCTCTCCCTGAGGCGCCGCCATCATGGCTGCGGGGCTCAGCCGTGCCCTGCGGTGGGGCGGTTGGAGCCGGCTGGAACCGGCTGTGTCCGGCACGGGGCAGCCCCGGCCGCTCCTCACAGAGGCCGCCCTGCAGCCCCCCCTGCCAGCCCCTGGGCACCTACACCATATACACACATACAGCCCATACAGTAGTGTCTGTGGAATAATATGGTAATGAATTGTTTGCTGTTATTTATGTTCATCAGACTTCACCAAATCATTTTACACAATTCATGTGACTGCACAACAGCCAGATGGTGATAATCTTGTCTTGCTTACCATGTAAACCCAATACAATTCTGCAATATTTACCTTTAAAGTATCACAGTTTATATGACACACCTTTCTTCCAGTTTTCTTATGCTTAATTACATAGGCAGACAGACATTAAAAGTACAGTGTCTCAATAATACTAGTTTAGAATGAGGTGAACCTCCAAGCACTAGTTCTTATTTAATATCAAAACCGCAGGCAACATTTATATTCTGGTAAGCAAGCAATAACATACCTTTTCACTAGTCTAGAGTCTTTTTAGCATCACAAGAAAGTATGCATGTGTATGTTTGCATTTTAATAAGCTTGAATACATGATATATGCAGTATAGATGTGTGCAAATACCAGATCAAGAAAGATACATGGCAGTACATTACTAGAAAATAATAAATCATCCTCTCCCACTCTGTCTTCAGGCAGAAAATATACACCTACAGCTGTTCAAAATGGATAGTAATTTTCCCCATTTTTTAACCTCATTTTTAAAGACTTTCTTTTTCCCTTGCATTTTCCGTTTAAATTTGTACACAGGTGTTCAAGTCTGCAACAACAGCTTTAGGAAGCATTAACACACTTTGTCCCACACAAGTTATCACAAGTTTGTATTCACTTGCTTCTTCTGCTCCCTGAAAAGTAATACATGCCATAATCCAGAGGGAGGAATCCCGCCTGTGAAGTATTATTGCGTATTTGTTCACACTGCAGTTCTGAAGCATCCTGGCAGTTACAGAGAGTTTTCATTGAATTACTCAATTGGGCAACACTTATATTTAATAAAATATGGTCATCTTTTCTTAAAAATGAGAAAAGCGGAATGATGAATTTTGGACTGGGCTGGCTGAACAGGCAAACACACATATAATAGAGCAAAGTTTGGTTGGCAGTGATTCACAGGGTCATGTTATCATTCACAGTATCTCAACAATTTAAGTACTTACATGCCTTCCCCCGAGTATATGAATAGGGCTCTAAAAATAGAAGTACCTATAAGGTAGTCAGTGACACTGTAGGTGCATATGTAATTAAAACAGTTTTCCTAATCATATTTACCCCATTCTCATTTTTTGTTTTATATTTCTGCATCTGCTCAACATGTAACTGCAAAGCTCTCCCTGTGACTGCTGCCTGCTAGTCTGCTTTTGAACACATAAGCTGTAGTATTTGTCTTTTCTTGATTTCCCAATTAGTCGTGTTCTCTTGACAGCTTAATGCCTTGTTTTACCTACATCCTCAAAAAAAAGTAGTATGCCTCTGGTGTTCCAGAGTTTGTAACAATGGGATTTGCTGAAGAAAGTATTTTCAGCCACCTTAGGTATTAGTGATTTCCATGAATGTAAAATGTGGAATCAGAATATATGAAAACCCACACTTTCCTTCCAAACCTCATGTAGGTCTAGTTTCAACAAAATACAGCTTCTAGCTTTCCACTGAAGCAAAGTCAATAGCTGTTGAAACAGAGTTGAAAACAGTTGAAATAGCTGTTGAAGACAGGCCTGTGCAGGTTGTACTTTTCCTATTTCCTACGGCTTAACGTGCAAGATTAATTAGGGACTTGATACAAAGAGTGAAATCTCCGTTGTCCCAAACTAATTGTTAATAACTAGTCAATCCTAATGATTTTTTTTTTATTTTATTAGTAGAACTCCTTTTTAAACGACAAAATAAAATAAGACAAAATCGCCATTCTTTTGATTTGATCTAGATTTCTTTTTTTGGTAATCAAAATACGGCATCTGTCCTCATTTGGAACTCTTCCTTTTAGTGTCACAAAATTCACCTACCCATCTTGAAACTGCTGTTTTAAAATCATGTTTAAAAACAGTTAGAGCAAATAATTGAAAAATATTAGCAACAAGCTTATCTGTGAAAAGGTAATAAGGTCATCTACCAATTCATTTTTATCAGCTACTTTCTCAAGATCAAGCAAGCTTATGCTCATGCATTTTATCATCATCTTTATTGCCCTACGTGAGTTTACATAATGATGATTGGTAAAACGAAGGCATCTACTTCTGTGAGCCCTTTTCTAAATGCTGTATGTGCCTAATGTTACAAAAGGTGCTATTCTAGAAGCGAAAAACTTTTTCTTATTCAGGAACTAAATTTAGATATAACCTATATGGAAGGAAGAAAATACTTGGTGTTTTTTACTTTAGTGTTACAATGCATTTATAAGCTGGAGTCATACATTAAAAAGTTAAGCCTTTCAAAGTGCTTAACATTGAGTAACACCCATCTAAACTGTACGCTGATGAATTTTATGGATTCATAGAATCATAGAAGACTTTGGGTTGGAAGGGACCTTTAAAGGTCCTGTAGTCCAACCCCCCTGCAATGTGCAGGGACATCTTCAACTAGATCAGGTTGCTCAGAGCCCCGTCCAGCCTGGCCTTGAATGTTTCCAGGGATGGGGCAGCTACCACCTCTCTG
>JAVKLA010000030.1:26297790-26328371 GCA_034782735.1 Sagittarius serpentarius | reverse complement strand
AATCTCTGCTCCGGCGCCTGGAGCACCTCCTCCCCCTCCTTCTTCACTGACCTTGATGTCTCCGGAGATGTTTCTCTCCCATGTTCTCACTCCTCTCTGGCTGCGGCTTCTGCGCCCCAACACTTTTTTTCCTTCTCAAATACGTTATCACAGGGGCACTACCACCGTCACTGATGGGCTTGGCCTTGGCCAGCGGTGGGTCCTTCTTAAAGCCAGTTGGCATTGGCTATATCTGACACAGGGGAAGCTTCTAGCAACTTTTAAAGAAAATGCCCCTGTGGCCCCCCAGCTACCAAAACCTTACTACTTTATCCCATTACAGCTGTGTACTTTGTCCACACTTTTTCTTGTCAAACTGATAAATTGGATCCTGATTCCCTCTCTCCACCCTCACTTGAATCAGTTCCAAATGAATAATCAGGCACCAAATATCACAGATTAATGTTCCTGCAACAGCCAACACAGAATAAAGTTCCTAGTCAAGGAATTTCAGAAAGGTCTGGCACAACTGTATACCAAAAGTAATATTGTTTACATTGTCTAGTCTGAAAGCTGATTGTGCTTGACATGAATACAAGATAGTTAGCCAGAATTATAATGAAATATTTTAGCATAAATAAATTTGCAATTGTCTTGTTATGGTACACTGAGATTATATAACTGCTCTGACACATGCCAGAACAAATAAAACAGTAAAGTTCCTTTGGCTATTGAGAAGCTCCAGCTTACAAATGGTCATACCTGAATAATGCAATTAGAATACTTTATCAGGAAAATATAGCATACCAGTCTGAGTAAAGTCTCCATTGTCTTTTTCAGTGTGCATTTGTTTCTCCCTGTGATGGATGACATTTTATGGATGGCAAATATGAATTCACACATTTTCTTATTGCAGACTAATAATGGTATATAAAGGTGGCAATGAGATCAAAATAAGCTCATAATAACAGAGGAACTTGCAGGTCATGTAGATAATTACTGAAGAGGTTAATCTTGAATTTCTAAGGTAAAAATTGCTGCAAGTGCAAATGGTGACATTGCTATACTAGGAAGAAACTTCATAAGGTCACAATCATTCTAGCATACACATTGTACGTATTGTTTAAAAATGAACTAAGTTCTTTTATCATGGATTATAATGCTTCTCAATAAACCGAGACCAAGATGATTGTTGATCTTTGCTTGACTGAGTTAATGAAAGTAAAGCTGATAAGGATTTGCTGAAATTATCCCCTGAAGGTATACTGCTGTATTGCTTGCCCATTGGTACCTCATATTGCCTCAGTGCTCTAGAAGTTTTTATGGCTAATGATATAGCAAAGTTGTAGCTAAATTTACATTTATGTGAAGACCATCACTGATATATATTATTATAATCATTTGGCATATGTATGAGATATAAGTACATTGGATCAAAAAATATATGCCTATTTTATTACAACTATTGGAACGTAAATTGTGCACAAACTAGCTCACATCTTCGTTAATGGTGGTGTTATTGCACAGTGTAACACAATGAATAGAAGATAATAAGGGTCAATAGAAGTCTATGGCATTTCAGTGTCACTTACCACAGCAATATTAGGCAGGATTCCTTCAGTATTATTTCACGTGTTCTGTGCCCGTGCACATTGCAGCCCCTGAGCCCATTCTATACTCTTACTCCAGTGGGAGAGACAAGACATAGTTGAAAGAATAGGAATTTGATATCTTTTAATGGTTAGCAATGCTAATTAAAAACTGAAAATATTAAGACTAGTATGCAGACTACCTCTTAATATAGCTTGTTGGAAGTAAGAGTTTGTGAGGCTTTCTACTGAAATACAGATGTCCTCTGGGAAAAAAAAGGCCAAAATGAAGATTTTGTTGGTAAAAGGAATCTTGAAGTTTTCACCTTGTTTCCTGAAAAGATCTAAAATGTGTTTAATAGTCAACAAGTGTGCATGTTTGAAGAGCTGGCTGTAAGACTGAGATTGAATATAGGGAAATTACATGTAGCTGTGGGAAAACAATGACCTCACAAAGTGCCAGAAAGATGTCTCTGGTCATGGGGAAAGAGCGTAAATGGCATAAAAGAAAAGCAATAACACTGAAAAGTTTAGGGGGGGGGGAAAGTAGATTTTTTTCTACTGTTGATCCAAATTGAATCTTCTAGGTTTCGTCAGCAGTAGGAATAGATACTTGAAAATAAAAACGAATGTATCATTTTCAGGATGAAGAGAGAAGCTAAAATGTCTCAAATACCTTTTAATACCAACCCAATAAAAAATAATTGTGATTTGCAGTAACAAAACTGATGAGCTTGACAGTTCTTTATCAAAACCAGCAAATTTGATACAATTTCCAACAGGTAAATTGTTTTATTTAGAAACAGTTAAAAATGGCTTTGTTAGAAATATTTTTCAGTAGACTGCTCACAAGATTATAATTTCCCCTGTACTAAAACAGTGAAGGTAGTATTATTGTATAAAGATTTAAAAGGAAGGATTTCCTTCTCTTGATGTACCACACAAGAGTTTTTAAAGTATAATTTCCCTCAGTCTTATTAATTATTTTCAGATGTCTTCAGAGGACAAAGCAATTATAATAAGAGATGGTGTAATTACATGTTCAGTGACTATATAATAAGGTTGCAGCTTAGACAAATTTGAGCTATATACAGTTTCTACTCTATGGATGCTATTAAATTGAGTTGCTTTTCTGCTGGAAATTCTTTTTCATAGTTTGATGATTCCAAATATATAAAATGCTCAGATATGAACTCATCCTAAGCTATATTGATTGTTGATATTAATATCAACAAGATATTAAAATATCATATTGTCTGATATTTGTTACACAGTCTTTTTAAGTTTGCATCCGTGATTCTGATCTTACAGTGATCTCTGTATTTATTATATATAACCACTGAGACTGTTGTAAAAAAAGTAATCAATCAACTCTGCTCCAGAAAACTGTACATCAAGGTCTACATAAATTTAAAAAAAAATAAGAAAAAAAAGGATGGGAATGGCAGATCACAATATCAAAAATAAAACCCAGGGAAATATTCCAAAATCAGTTGTCATCTTTGATAGATCTGTATGTCTTTATTTTTATACATGCCTGAATGTTCCGGGGAATATTTCTTTTATATGTGAAATTCAATATTCCTTATACTAATATTTAAAATTTAAAAGTCCATTTTAAAGAAATAACCCAAAAGATGAAGTGTTTGCCAAATACTAGTATAAAAATGGCTATCTGAGGTAATCTCTGCTATTGTAAAGCTATCTATGTAGAGCTGTACATAAAGGAAAAGTAATGTCTGTGTTCTTAAAATCCACGATGATAGTAACAAGAAGCATATTTTGCGTAGTTAAAAAATCATACAGATGCAATGACTCTTCTCCAGTGTCTAAATGATATTAAAAATAAATTAACTGTGCCAGCAACAATCTTTATCCATAAATAGACATTTTAGGAATATTCCAAAAACCAGATGGAAATCTTAAGATTTAAGCATTCCCTCCAAAAGTTTCCTCTTCTGTTGTATGAAATAACTTACAAAATGTAGGTATTGCTATGGGTTGACATCACTATGCTATTGTAAAAATTATATATGTACTCTATCAATACCATACATCTTTATACTACATTGTGAATTATTCCCTTGATTTTGCAGGATCTCACATCAATGTTCAATTCTCTTCTCAGCATCCTTTCTTTAGAAAACTTTTCTCATAGCCCATCCCAATTATGCAGTCCTTGAATGATAGCTTTATGTTGCACTAATAGCTCTCAAACAAGACATCAGACAAAAGCTTAAATTATAAATAGGTAAAAGTAATGTATATTGTGCATTTTCCACCTTCTTTAATACACATTTACTGCTGTAAGTAGCTACTAACTTCAGTTCCTCATTTGTAAACAGGCTATGCAGTCTGAACATGAGGAAAACATTTTCTAGGATATTTGTAAGTGAAAGTTCTGTTGAGTGTATGTGTTTATTTTATTTATACAATACACTAATAGCGGTTTCCTGGCCATGCAAAACAAAGGCCAATTATTTTATTCTATAAAAAAATACATAAATGTGTGAACAAGTAAAAATAATGATTCCTAGACCTTTAGAGATGAGTTTTCATATGGTCTCAACTTCTGTATGCAGACTGAAGTACAAAACTCTCTCGAATACCGATATAGTCCACAAGCAGTAGATAAGTAAACCCTGAAGTAATTTACAATTATGAGTTTCAGTTTCTAATCATTTTGGTAATAAAATAATGCCTCTTTCCTCTTTCACCTAATTTGGATCTCTAAAAGAAACAACAAAAAGTGTGTTCTGTGGAAAGCATTCCACAGACTAATGATAACCTTTATGAAGTGCCTTACCATTTTAACTAGAGTGTTGTTTATCTGCAATTTGCTGTGCTTTAATGCAGCAATATGGACAGGTCTTCCAGTTTCATTTGTTATGAGTTTTTGTTGCAACACAGAGAATAAAGTGTGGCTGAGAGATGCAAATGCTTCTGAATATCTGAGACACACTTAAAATGCCAACATAGTCACTGAAAGAAGGATAATACTCTGGGGTATGGTCAATGGGGTCAGCTGAAACTTAAAAAAATTGTCTGATGAAATAAGGCTTGTGTTTAGAAAGCAAGAAATATCTGAGTGGAAAAGATGGATTGCCTTATTTTGTCAATATTAGAAACATGAACCTGGCACTTTCTGTGGCAAAACAGACACAAAGTAACGAAGCTGAAGCTGCTTCTTTGGCTACAAAACAGTCCACCTTTTTGCCCTTTTACTTTTTAACTAAAATAAAAATGCTGAGAGTGCAATTAGATATTGATTACTGAAACAGTTCAAGTTAAAATGTTTTATTTGCTGCTAGAACAGCAAGTTCAGGATTTTTTATTTCTCTAAAATTGTCCAGGTTAAGGTGGACTGTCTGGTCCTGAAGCATCTTGCCAAGTTGTACTAATCCATTACCTGTCTCTAACAAAAAGAAAACCCTAATTCATTTTCTTGTTACCATTCTTTTAGAGACAGAGAATGTGAGATACTGAACAACCAGCACTCTTACTAAAGTCCCTAGGAGTAAAACACCTTGGCAGTACCTTTTAAGACTGGGTCAGTTATCTTATTTCATTGAAATTACCCAACATGCTTGGCATTAAAATTAATACAGCTCTTAATGATTGCTTTTGTGAGGTTTTATTTTCCTTAAGACCTGTTTTAAATATCTTGTATGTGCCACCATTTATTTTGCACTATAATGGAGTATCTACAAAGTGGACAGCAGAGCATTCCGAGTAATTTTCTCGTTGAAAACAACTGCCTTTCACTCACTTCATTAAGCCAACAGGAAAGTAGGAAACCAGGATAATATAAACAACAAGATGGCATTCTAAGATATAAAACTAGAAGTGAAGAGCTATTTGTCAGTCCCATTGTCCCAGAATGATCCTGGGGTTTGGATGAGAAAGACAGGTGTGAAATCCTTCCACCAAATGATAAAGGCAGTAATGACTGATTGGTTCAGGTGCAAAGAGCAGTAGGCTTAGAAGAGGACTTTATGGAGTCAGAGACAGATATTCTTGGCAATCTGGGTAGTACAGACATACAAAGAATGGTTGAGCTTGTGAAGTCTCTGCTGTCCTTTATTTGGCTTACTGGGATGGGTTTTACCTCCTAATTGCGTCTCATCCCCATATGACTTACAGTGACTGAGAGGAGATCCTTCACTTCAGCTCTTCATGACATTCTCATAAAGGTAACTCTGTTCAAATATAATCTTAAGGTATGGAGTACTGACCAGTTAGCCACACCTCCATTCCCTTAAGATCATGGAACAGATCCTCCTGGAAGATGCGTCCAAACATATGGAAGACAGGAAGATTATTAGAGACAGCCAACATGGTTTCACCAAGGGGAAATTGTACGTGACTAATCTAGTGGTCTTCTATGATGGAGAAGACAAGGGAAATGCTGTGGGTATCATCTACCTTGACTTCTGTAAAGCCTTTGATACAGTTGCACACAACATTCTTGCTGCTAAATTGGAGAGATATGGGTTTGACAGGTAAACTCTTAGAGGGATAAGGAATTGGCTGGATGGCCACATCCAAAGAGTGGTAGTGAGTGGCTCAATGTCTAATTGGAAACCAGTAACAAGTGGTATTCCTCAACAGTCCATACTGGGACCAATACCATTTAGTATCTTCAGCAATGTTGTAGTGGTACTGAGATGTACTGAGGACTGATGTCCTGAGTGTACCCTCAGCAAGTGTGTGGATGACACCAAGCTGAGTGATGCAGTTGATTTGCTAGAGGAAAGGGATGCCATCCAGAGGGACATTGACAGGCTTGAGGAGTAGGTCCATGCAGAACTCATGAAGTTCAAAAAGGCCAAGTGCAAGGTCCTGCACCTGGGTCAGGGAAATCCCCAGTATTAATACAGACTAGGGCATGAATGGATTGAGAGTAGCCATGTGAAGAAGGGCTTGGGGATAGTGGTGGACAAAAAACTGGACACGAGCAAGCAACTTGCACTTGCAGCCCAGAAAACCAATTGTATCTTGGGTTCCATAAAAAGAAGCATGGACAGCAGGTTGACGGAGGTAATTCTCCCACTCTATTCCGCTCTTGTGAGACCTCACCTTGTCCCAGCACAACAAACACATGAACCTGTTGGAGCAGGTCCAGAAGATGGCCACAAAAATGGTCAAAGGGCTGGAACACCTCTTCTATAAAGAAAGGCCGAGAGTGTTGGGGTTGTTCAGCCTGGAGAAGAGAAGGTTCCAAGGAAACCTAATTGTAGCCTTTCAATACTTAAAGGGGAATTATAAGAAAGATGGAGTGAGACATTTTACCAGGGCCTGTAGTGAGAAGGCAAGGGGCAATGGTTTTAAACTGTAAGAGAGTAGGTTTAGATTGGACATTAGGAAGAAATTTTTTACAATGAGGGTCGTGAGACACTGGAACAGGGTGCCCCAAGAAGTTGTGGATGTCCTGCCCCTTGATGTGTTCAAGGTTCAGTTGGATGGAGCTATGAGCAATCTGACCTAGTGAAAGATGTCTCTACCCATGGCAGGGGGATTGGAACTGCATGATCTTTGAGGATCCCTTCCAATTCAGATCATTCTATGATTCTATGAATAGGAATGTTAGGAAGTAGTGGCTTCTTGCTTTGCTCTTGTGGTAGTTTAAGCCCAGCCCATAACAAAGCACCACACAGCCACTTACTCACTCCTGCCCAGCCTCCTACTTTGGCCCTGGTGGGATGAAGAGGAGAAAATATAAAGAAAACACTCATGGGGTCGAGACAAGGACAGGGAGGGATCACTCACCAATTATGGTCACGAGCAGAAGACAGACTCAACTTGGGGAAAAAAACAAAATCAATTTAATTTACTACCAACCAAATCAAAACAAAGACAATAAGAAGTAAACCCAAATCTCAAAACACATTCCCCCACCCCTCTCTCTCATTCCTGGCTCAACTCCGCTCCCAGTTTTCTCTGCCTCCTCCCTGCCAGCGGTGCAGGGGGGTGGAGAATGGGGGTTGGGGTCAGTTCCTCACACCTTGTCTTTGCTGCTCCTTCCTACTCAGGGGCAGGACTCCTCACATTCTTCCCCTGCTCCAGTGTGGGGCACCTCCCATGGGAGACATTTCTTCATGAAATGCTCCGGCATGAGTCCTTTCTGCGGCCTCCAGTCCTTCAGGCACAGACTGCTCCAGCACGGGCTTCCCCATGGAGTCACGGCCATCTTGGGGGGCACCCACCTGCTCTGGCGTGGGGTCCTCCCCGGGCTGCAGGTGGGCATCTGCTCCCCCGCTCCCCTCCATGGGCTGCAGGGGCACAGCCTGCCCTCTCACCAGGGGCTGCAGGGCCATCCCCTCCTCCGGCCCACCTCCTCCCCCTCCTTCTTCACTGACCTCGGTATCTGTGTAGGTGTTTCTCTCACATTCCACTTCCCCCTCCGCTGCAGGTTCCCCTTCTTAAATACGTTATGCCAGAGGCGCTGCCACTGTTGCTGATGGGCTCAGGCTTGGCTGGAGGCGGGTCTAACTTGGAGTCAAGGGACCTTCTAGCAGCTTCTCACAGGAGCCACCCCTGCAGCCCCTCCCTCACTACCAAAACCCCACCACCGAAACCCAAACCAGCTCTTTACAGAAGAGGAATCAAGTGGAAGAGTTTCTTACCTGGGAAAACTTGTAAAACTCAACTTTTGGCTTCTCCTCACTGTAAAGCACTCTGCCTTATCCCAGTCTGATTCCTCTAACGCTGTCATTCTTTTGACTAAAACAGTATGTATTTCCCAGGCATCTTAACTGTTCTCTGGGGACAACAAGCCACTCACATGGCCATTGAGGCCTCCGGATGGCTATTATGAGCAGTGAAGCTGAGGAGGCCAAATTCAGGAAGAAAGTGTAGACCAGCACCTGCTGCACAAGTCATTTTCTCTACATATCTCAAAAAAGTCACCTCAAGAGAGTTTTTCTCAAGTATTCTGGTCAGAATCCATTTTTGTGTCTACAGCTCATTGCCAAATGGTGTATTTGACTCACATGCTAAGGGTGTCTCCTAGGAGGAGGTTTTACAGTGCATCAGTGCCAAAGAATCCCATAAAGCTGAGTTGCAGGAGAAGGATTTGAGTCTGCATGTCTGTCTGTCTGTGTTCATCTGCAAGAGCAGAAGGAATACATCAGTCAAAATTAGAAAAGCTGTTGCTTAATTTCACAAATTCTTGTCTATTTTGTCTCCCTCTCAGACATTGTTGACCCCTATTTTAACATGAATTCTTGCCAGGTTTTGTCTTACCTTCATAAAAAATGGAAGTGGCGCAAACAGCATAAAAGAAATATAGGAGTTAGGTTTATAACAATGAGGTGAGCTTAGTTACTTTATTTGTAAAAGTGTTAGGAAAAGATGTCATGTCTGACACATTATGTATGTATCAGTAGATATGTTGATTGGTGCAAATTTCAAGTGTGATTTTTAGTTTTTGTATTATCTCAGATTATAATTGCATCTTTACTGACATAAATCACTGAACCTATCTTCCTATTAAATCTTCAGGAATTTGTCTTTCATAAGTCTTATCAGATAAGATCAGTTATGGATATGATTAATAACCTAAGGGGCTAATTGGTCAAGTAGTTCTTATATTCTGCTTCTTACAAATGAATGCCTTTTACAACACTCATTTTTTCACAGGAATTTTTTTTAATTGAAATAATTTTGCAACTTTTCACAGAGGTCTCGTAATGAAGACTGCTAGATAATTAATGTGAAAGTTTTAATAAACAAATATATTTTCATGTGATATGTAGGATGCTGGTTCCCCTAAAGTATTTTCATGAATAATAGTGGCTTTTTTCTGCTGAAAAATAGGCTTCACATTTGTGTACACATTAGAGTTCTCAGTACCACTTTAATCTATTGACATTCATAACTAGTAATATGAGTGTTGGGGAAAAAAACACACTGACAAAACTATGAGAATGTGAGAATTTAGTTTGTTACATAAATCAAGTCAAACATTAACCTTGGGTTATATTGTTTAAAGAAAATTGAGAAATACAAATAAATAAATGTGACAGTGAGAAAGAAATTAAAAATTATTTCATAGTAAACCAATTTAGACAATATAATTTGGAACCATTACACAACATAACTGATATGAAGGCTAGGTGGTATCAAAGATAGAGAATATCATAAGGATTTTTCAGTGAAGTAGTAGCATTTTTAGTATACATTAAGTGGGAACTTAATTTATTTCTGTTTAGTGTGTTATGTAAAAGCAGTAGAACAAAGATCTTAAAAAGCATGGCATGACACGGATTAGTTAACACTGTTTCACTAATCAGCATGCAAGTTTTAATTTAAAGATATTCTGAAAAAACAGTCTTTAAAAAACATCATGTTGCATAAAAGACTAGAAAATATCAGGCACCTAAATCCTATGTATGACAATAGTGAATAAATGAGATTCAACATCTTATGGGTTCAGAAACATAAGTTCTAGTTTTGCTGTGCATCATTCTTAGAGACTAGCCCTACTTTATCACATCTAAATTGAGATCTGGTGGTTTAAGCTCAGCTAACTGAACCTGATGGCAACATCATTTTCCTGCACGTTAGTGAACATGTCACGCTCATCTTCTGGCAGGCCACAGGGAACACACCATATGTATGGAGCCAAGAATTCACTCTTAGTCCAAGTAATGTTTCAGCTGTCATAACAGTCCTTCTTATTCCATTAAGCTTCAGTAACAACACAGTTAAAATCACTACCGATCCCCAGCAAATCTTCCCAGTACCTGTACCTTATCTCTGGTGCTGTGGTCCTGTGGCCTGAGGCTGATGTTTCTATCTCCTACAGAAAGACCTGGGAGGGATGGGCACATCATCCCCACAGCCACCACCCTGAGCTCTCACTAGAAGGAGCATGATGCTGGCTGTGGAGCCCCTTCTTCCTCAGTCAGTCCTGGGGTCCTTTTGCCTTTTTTAAAATACATTTTCCTTTCGTTTCATACATCCTTGCCTGCTCCCTTTCCTCTAGCTCCAAGAGAAGGGTTGAAAATTGCCCCACAATACCCCTGAGGGCTGTTTGTCTGGCCAGGACTGCCTGGGGCCGTCAGTCCCCTCCCCGGCGGCATGCACAGAGCTGGAGCTCAGACAGGCCGGGCAATGGGCACTTGGCCACGGGGCGCCTGGTAAACCCAGCTCAGCCCCGCTCAGGCCGAGGGGAGCCCAGCCACCCCGGGACCCCACACAGCCCGACACCTGCTCCCAGCAGTGGCAAATATAATCATATTTACTGGGCCACAACTATCAAAGCTGATATGACTTAACCTAATTAGACTTAGCGATATCTTTGATCTATGGAATTACTGAAGTTGAAATATTTGCAATTATCAACGGTATGTGTTTAGCTTGTTATAAATGTTTTTAATTAGTCCAAACATTTGAAAATATATAAAGCTTTTGATTAATGGCAAATATTGAGTATCTATTTTTACATTTTTGTTGAGAGGAAGCTGGAAGAGCAATTTACATATTCATATAGACTTACAGCTTCACAGCCTCATTTAAATTTTTATTCAGAAATTACAGGTTGACCCCTATTTATTTCTTTCAAAGCATGTTTGGGGATGATGGTAAGAAGAGGGGGAAGGTACAAAACTAAAGCATCCAAATGGTGAAAGATGGATTTATTATTAATTACATCTTCTGGGACATGCACATGTTATGTAAATAAGGGCAGTTTAAGTATTTTATACACAACAGTTGCAAGTATAAGTATATTTTATTAATGATCGAGAATTCTTGCTCCAAGAGTTTTACCTAGGGTCAAACAAATTTTAATCTAGGTTTTATTACTAAAAAAATAGAGCATATGCATATATCTCTCAGTAGGTCCTGACAATAAATATTTTGAATCCACACTAGTTTTGCTTTCTTAATCTTTATATCAGACAAACTTTTTATAGAATTTTTCACAGCATCTTGTTGAATTTTTTAGAATGCTATCTTCTGAGGGTGAATTGGATGAAAAAGGTATTTTAAGGGACAAACAAAAGGCAAATACTATAATAACTTACATGCTAGAACAGTATGTTTCCAGCTACATTATGCTGTTACTGTGTGCCTTCTATGTTTTTGGTCACATTTCTACTTCCATTAATTCATGCTATCACTTTTCTGCCTGCCTTGTTAATACTGCAGCTGCATGAAAGAAAATGAAGAAAAAAAATTTGTTTCCTCTTATACCTTTTTGTTTGTTTCCAGACACAAGATAACAATTTGCTGGTAACAAAATGACTGCAGTATTTACAGACATTCAGAATGGATAGTAACAATTCTGCTGTCAGTCTGGAAAACAATTAATTAAAAGGGAAATATTAAAAGAGCTCTCCAAACATATTCTTTTTCAAGTATGTTGCATCACTGGAAATATTAGAGGGACATACTTTGTTGTCTTCTCTCAAATCTGAGTACTAGAAATAGGAGAGCGGCTATTTCCCTCGTAGCTCTTCTGTTTTCTTTCTGGTTTAGGTTTTGTTATTTTTTTTTTAAACTGTGAGAATAAGGCAACAGTTCGTTTACTCATGAACCTGGTGGTCAGGAACCCACACAAGGTGGAGGTAGGATGAAGTCGCCTGCTTTGCAGTTTAGCAAGTCTCCTGCCCATTTGCCTTGCCCTGCTAGCTAACAGGTGATCTCTGCAGAGATAAAGACATGTTGATGGCCATAAACTTTCCCTCTTGCAGCTGAGGACAGACTGTAATATCTAGAGAAACTGTAAAATGGATTGGTCTTCCTATCTCATTTCTCTTCTGAATGCATCCAGGTCAAAATAAGACTTAGCTGGACCAAAGGAGGGTGGAGTCAAGGCTTTTTTTGGTGTAGATTCTAGCTGGTATATACTTTTCTGAAAAGTAGAACACTGTCTTCTGTGTTTCTATTTTTTTCAATTGACTTGTTTTCTCAGGTGGCTACAGTTCAACCCTGGTTAGGGGGCTCAATTGTGCAAACCACATTCCCTTGAAGTGGTGAGATGGTAATCTGTCAATATTTTCATGCACTTTCTCCACTTTTCACAAATGTGCTTACATTACAGACAATTTCTGAATTTCTTATAGCATGCTTGTCTCTGTACACACCTGTTGTATCCTAAATGCTTGAGATTTGCCTCTTAAAAGGAGAGGAGGAAGTGCTGTCACAGCGACAGGCGACATGAGCTGTTGTTCAGGTGATTTCTAAGGCACCGTGGCACACAGCCACAATCTTCCATCAGAGATACACAGAGGAAATGAGCTGGTGTAGGAACAGCTGTGGTGTCTGCAAACATGATATATCTAAAATGGTTAGCTGGAGCATGTTCAGTACTCTTCTGTATGGTGAAAGTGAGATAAAACAAGCCTGACCTGAGGATGTTTTACACTGGGGAAGAGAAATTCTAGCCTCATCAGAGTAAAGATTGAGCTGTGTTTCTAAAGTTCTGCTCACCACTTCTGCATCATGACATGGTGATATATTCAAAGTTTTTCATGCTACTAAGTAGCATAACCTCATTGAGTTGGTGAGCAACTCTGCTACAACTCATGTTAATTATATATCCATATGTCGAGCCAATTTTAAAATGGTTATTATATTTTATTTGTCACTGTGCCATGCATTTGTCTTCAAAATGTTGTAACTCCTAAAAAAAACAAGTGACTATAACCTTTTCATAGTTCAATTAAGACAAAATTCTGTGTGTATAATAAAGTTGATAATGTTTCTTGCTGTTGTGAGGAATGTTGCTTCTGATACTTCTTACATACATCCCTGTGAAAGGTTTGTGAAAAGCTTTATCACAGGAGAATTAAGATTATGGTCTGAAGCTGCCTTTGCAGATAATCTGGGAAACTACATTTATTGTTCTAAGGTATTTAGAATGCTCAAGTCCATAGTAAAACCTATGCAGTTCTTCCTTTTAGTTATTTAATATTTATCTACCCCACCCTTCCTATGACTTTTGGGAGTAAAGAAAAAGGAATAGCACATATTTCTTAAAGTAGTCAAAGAAGAACATAATTTATTCAACACATGGAAAACGTTGCTTGACAGCTTTGAGTGTAAATGTTGTAGCTATATATGAAGAAACTGTATGAATTTAGACAAGTATTTATAGTTTATTTTCAAAACAACTCCATAACATAAGGAAGTACCAGTCATCTCATTCTATAGATGGAAACTAAGGCACAGAGTGTTAGATAGAATAATGGTTGTTTATGTACTTTACACTAAGAAGTCACTGCATAAAAGCTGAGTTTTGATCCAGGTTTATGATCATTCAAGGGAAGGTAACCACTGGGTTACACAGCTGTGCACTTTTTCATGCTTTCTGTGGCTCAATGTGTAGGAAATTATTTATTTATGATGTCTCGCTAGTCTTGCCGCTAGGACACCTTCCATGGAACTGAGATACAGGGTTGATCTGGAGGAACAAGCTGAAACCAGGTCCACTACTTAGAACAGCCAACAAATACTTTTTGATTTCCAAAACATATTTTTTTTTCAAAATCCCATTTCAAGAAAAAAAACCCAACACTAACCTCAATTTTAACATTTTCAGGTGTAGTATGTCATTTTAATGAAATCTAATTTGCTGATTAGGAAAGATGTTTTGGTCAAATATTTTTGTCTACATCTAGATCAGCATGCACATATAGTATATAAAAAGAACAGTGCTTGCCCCACTGAAGTCCCTTCCAATTGACTTCACCAGGTGCTGGGTTTCATGCAAACATTGGCAATGTCTTAGGGCTTTATATCTTGACATGGATTCTTACATAACAATCACTTGAACTATTGGGTCTGTTTTAGGAGGTTAAATGATATCTTTCTCCCAGTTAAGTATAAATGATAACATATTTTCAGGATCACTCAGCTTCAGGTGAAATACTAGAAGCTTGATGCTACCTTTAGAAATTTTGTCCTATTTAAATGCACTCATTTACTGTCCTCTCATTTTTGTTTTCTTCTAACCCTGAATTCCTTATCTCAGTGGGTACTCTCCTGCACTTTAAACTTCACTGGATCTGCAATGTTTCCTTTCATCCATGTCAAAAATATTAGTTACGCTTACTGCTACAAGTCATACTTCCTTTGATTTAAATTCATTTTGGCACTTCTCTCTTTTTTTTGTTTGGCCTGTAATACTTTTAAGTTGTTGTGCACATTTTCACGTGAGGTTAAGTCCTGCCAGACAACATTGGTTATTTAATTTTTCATTCAGCATCAAGCTTTCTACTTTACAGTTGCAAATATTCAACCCTTTCTTATGTCAGAAGATTATAACACAGTAATGATGGACAAAATATTAGTGTTTTTCTCAGAATTCAAATGAACTTTCATTCCATATAGTAATGTATTGCAATGAATAAATTGCAATTCCTGGAGATTTAGGTGGTGTTTGCAGTTTTGGGATAGGTTTTCCTCTAAATTTGTTTGAATAATATTTCTGTTCTACTGTTTCTTTTAACAGAGGTGACAATAGTTAACAGTCTTACTGTTTGCATATAGATTATCTCATACCAGATACAAAAGCTGTTACAGAGAATGTTATCTTTCCCATAGTACAATATCCCACCACACTCAGAGCACTTTATGTGGGTGGAGGAGGAGGAGAAAAAAGTAAATCTTGACAATTTGTATCACTAAACCTGTTAAGACAGAGAAGATTGGTCTGCAAATTGAATGTCTGTATGCTTTTTTTCTGGTATAAAGAACCGGAAATAAACCTCCATCTGTTCCTTTTAATGAATATTGTAAGAAAATAAGATGATAGCAGAGAACTAAGATCTTTAGAAAAATTTTCTTGGTTTTATAGAAAGTACAATTTTCATAAACAACGTTTATGACTCTGGACTCTTGATATGGATCTTGTCTTTTCTACAGTGCAGCCCCATCCAGAGCAGGAGCATCAATATCAATGGGCTGTGAACAGTTTGATATTTTTATTTTTTCATACAATTCACCTAAAGCCCTAACGTAGAAAAGCAATTCAGAATGTGCTTAAGCCCTATCGAATTCAATGAGATTTATACATGACCTTTAAGAGAAGAAAATGCCTAAGTGCATAACTGACTCAGAGCTTCAGACCAAGTTAGGATTGTATGGGCTATGCCTGTGCTGTTCTTCTCTGAGGATGCCAACAGAGGAGACAACACACAGTTTATCAAGAATAGCAAATGCTATTTTTCACTAATGTCAAGGCTGTTTCCTGTCAGTGTTACTTAGCTGGATACTGATTACTTTCTCATTCAAAATGTTCCTGAGAACTGGGTGAGTTCTCCCTGCCAGTACAGGTACCCCCCACTCCTGTGATTAGTGCCTCAGCATGCTCTGGAAGACATTCCAGGCTCTTCTTCAAGAAGAATTGGATCTTGTCTGACTTTAGAGTAATCTTTAACTGGTCACTTAATAGGAAGTTCAGACTATAAGTACATTAAGTCCACAACTTTTTCTTCCCACTAGCTAACACCTAAACTGTTAAATGCCAGGAGAGAAAATCACTGGTCACCACTATCATTAACCTTTCTTCAAGCTATATTTTGAAAGGAAGCACACAAAATTCTGTAGCTGCAAGGTAGATTTGGTCACTTGGCAACCCAAGACTTAATCAGCCATGTCACAGCAAGGACCACTGAAAGGATGCTGACTAACTTGCTAACTTTCTTGGCCTGGATGGGAGAAAGAGGAGGGGAAAGAGGTCTGTACACTTCAGGTATGTGATTCTTATGCTCCAGTGGTTCCCTGAGTAGGGAAAAAAACCCCCCACTGCATGTATGGCCTTTCCTGCAAAAGTATATTCTTTTTGGTATCATCTGGTTGTCAGGCTCTAGCATATAGTTGTCTAGATGATGCCGTTTGGCATCCTGGAAAGGCTGTCGCCAGCCCCTGAGTGAATTCTCCAGTACATGCAGTGTGTATGTAGCAATCCTGGGAGAACCTCCCAGGGCTGGGCGTACTCGGCAGTGAGCCTCTGGCATACCACTGCTTCCAAAGGAGTGTGTTTGCCTTTCAAAACGTAAGTTTTCACTGTGAAATGTTCTCCGCCATGTAGTCAGGTGTGCTGGACATTTCTACCTTTTTCTCATAAATCCATCTCATAAAATTATACCTTCCTTTGACTAAAATGGTAATATCATTTAGATGCTGAGCACTCTCAGCTCCCACCTACACAGACCTGCAGTGTCAAGTGTCCTCAAGTCCAATCAGTTTCATCTGGTTTAAACATAATAATCGTCTTTTGGCTGTCCATATAACCACTTCACTAAAATTGTCAAAATAGTGTGTCTAGAAGGAAAACTATTTTTATCATCTGGAGATTTTCTTGTATCATTTGCCTGAGATGTATGTTACAGGGAAAATGTTTTAATGGATAACAAATACCTTAATATAGCCTAATATCTTTGTTCTACATGCTCTTGGACAAGCAAAATTAGAGCTATATATCTCTAAGTCTTGTTGGTTGTGAGAATTTATTTTTAATTATTTTTATCTTATTATATCATGTTGGCAGATCTTTTTTAAAATCGGCAAAGAGTTTTGAACTCTGGGTTTTTTGAAGAGAAATGTTATTTCCTACCGCAATTATCTGTAGGCAGTACGTTTACCTTGGATGATCTATGCTTATTTTATTGCCTAAGGCTACATTTTCTATCTAGATACTTTAACGTTCATAAACTAAAGATAGTAGAGCTATTCTCCTCATCGGGTAAATCGTTCCATCTCAGATGGAGACATACACAGCTTTCACTGAATTTTGATGATCCTATACCTTTGCTGCCAAGAACCTTGTCTGAAAGTGTTTAAGAAGTAAGCTCAGCTCTGCAAAGTGAACTGAACAGGAACAAATTGCTCACTCCCGTAAGCAACATGAACTTTCATGCCCCATTGGAAAACAGTAGTATTTGCACTCATGTAAGAAGTGCCTCTCCATAATGCCTCTGCTTGTCTCTGGGAGCCTTATGTCAGGGAGCTGAGGAAAGACAAGGTGGGTGAGCTTAGTCATGGCCAGCAGTTGTCCTCACAACAAATGACATGCTAAGGCAGCTGTGGCCTTTGAACTTTTTGGTTTCAGCCCAGTCTGAGCTTTCAAAGGATTGCAGCGGGGTTTCTGCTAGCAGAAGGAAAAGTGAATTGAGCCTGTGCCTCTCAACTCATACAGTCTGAAATCACTTTTTCAGTACTTCTCTAGTTCTTCTGTGTAAGATTTGATTGACAACAGAGTCAGATGAGTAGTTCTGGAAGACAGCAGTTTTTCTTCTTGCCATTATAGCAATCTGTATGCAACTATCATTATCAACATCAAGGCCAGCAGTAATTACAGTGTAATTACCTGTGCATCATTTCAGGTGGCTCCTGTTGGATGCCGAATGTGTTAAAAAACTTTTCTCTTTAATTCTTGAGTAAATGACAGTTCAAATATCACCATTACCTTTATGGTCACAGTAGTACACCTAATTCTGAAAAAAAAATAAAAATAAAAAAAAGAGAATAAGGAACGTGATGATGCTAAGTGTTCCAGCCTTGAAGGCAAAATAATATTAGTCACTAAAATAGTTCTCTTTCTTCAACAAATTAATTATAATTGGTGAACAGGTAGATGAAAAATAATATAGAGGTTGTTTCTAACACTAAATTTTGGAGAAGCCATAATAGGAGTGACTTTCTAGTTATCAATTTTTTTCACTTATATTCCCGTGCTGCTTTAGATTTCAGTCAGTTTTGAAGGTTCAGGTATCATATGGTCACTAAAAAAGTTGGTTGCACTCCCAGGCAAGGGGTTTTTTTTTTCCAACTTTTCATAGAAAACATTGATTAACAGGAAGTGTTTGTAATTATTCTCAGATATAAAGAGCGTGCAGAGGCAAATTTACCTCTCTACCAACATAACATAACATAACATAACATTAGTACCTTTTTCCCAAAGCAAAATCCAGGTTTTATAGGAACTCCATTAAAAACAATAGGCAAAGAGCATTTTAAAAAATATTGCAGAATTAGGAGAGGAAATCAGTATACATGATAAGTAAGGAACAATACAGAATTGAGTTACAATTTATTACTAAGAGAATAATGTAATAAAAAAGTGTTTATTTGCATGATGGAGATTGGGAAGACAATTTCTGCAGTTAAAAACTTAGTGGCATTATTTTAGAAAACAGAGAGGAGATTAATAGGAACTCATTTCCTATTTCAAATCATTATATAGCTACCAGCATCATAATAACAGTCGAGTACAGGAACAGCTTAAAATCTAAAATTAGCTAAATTGACCTCAGAACAATGTGATGCTTTAAACAGCAGCATAATAACAGCAGTAGAAATAATTAATGGTTTTAAAGACATAGCAGAGAGTAAAGCTGTTGATCCAGATAGATTCTTGAAAGAAACCTCCAAGTCACTACCTCCAAACTATCTATACTTTTAAACAGGTTATTTAATATTTTGCTGTCTAAAATTATATGATATTAGTAAAATTATATGCAATAGGAAGGACTGTAGCACTGACAAACAGGTCAGCCAAATACCTTTCTTGTCATTATGCAATTACTGTAGGGCTTCTAGTAAACCTCAAAAAATGTTCATTTTTTTTTAAAGTTTACATTCCTAAACAGAAGGAAAACAAAACAAAACAAAACAAAACAAAATTGCAAATTGTCTGCAATGAAACTGTGAGAAAGTCAAAAGGAACTTCAGAAATATCTTTTGCTTGCCTCAAAAAAATCAGGAAATTAACTGATAGATTAGATTAAATATTTATCTATTGCTGCACCTGAAAAGGTTTCTACTTCTGTGCAAGTAACCCTCAGGGTATAACTTCCTCCCAGGAAACTGGCCTGCTCTTGCTCCATATTCTGGGAAATGGAATCACATTTTTTTGCCCTCATCCAATCTACACACTTGCATTTCACAACCAATACAGAAAAAGGGCTAATTTGCTTATGTCTTTCTACTGGTTTGTTTTCACCTACTCATTTTGTGTGCCATGATAGACTATTTTTTTAAGTAGAAACACACCTCTGTCTCATCCTTTATTTCAATTTTTCTTCCATGATTGTGACCAGAAACCCTCTAAATTTTTGCTTAGTACTACAAGACTTCAAGCTGTCCTGTAGATAAATTGTACTTGGAAGCACAGAACACAGTGGGACATCCTAAGTGCCAGCAGTGACGGTGCTTTAAATAGGTAGGCACACTCACTCCTTTAAGGAATATGGAGAAGCTCCACAGTTGAATAAATTTAGAGGATAAGGGCCTACATTTTCACTTCTAGGTGTCTAAACTCAGGTATTTAGTTTCATGTTTAAAAGTCTCTGAAAATAGCCTCTGAGTGACTTCTGAGATCCCTAAATATAGTTTCTATGCATATATATGTACCCATACATTTAAGCATGTATAAAAATACATGCATGCATATGAATATTTCTGTGTTTTCAGTCCTGGTATATTTATGACATATGAATAAATAGTTTTCATACTGATTTTATATAACAGAAGGGGTTTTTAATTTTAATAGCTTAATAATTGATATGCTGGGAAAACTTATAATAACAATGACAACACTTATTTAACTTCCTCTTTGTTACCTTTATTTTCCTGCGGTTTCCCTGCCCGCTCCCCCCCCCCGGAAAGTATGTGAGGTACTGTAACTTGATAGTTCTATGCAAACATGGTTTTTCATAATGACGTTTCTGCTGTATCTTTCAAAGATCGAATAAACCTTGAGTTCTTCTTCAATATGATATGTATCTTAGAAAGAAAATAGCAAATAAAATAAAAGATCATTCCTAGGCATAATCTCATCCTTAACTCTCAGATATCTTCAGATGCCTTCATCAAGCATCACAGAGATTTTGAAATTGTTCACAGAATCACAGAATGGTTGAGTTTGGAAGGGACTTCAGGAGGTCTTCTGGTCCAACTCCAGCAAGGTCACCTGGAGCATGTTGCCCAGGACCATGTCCAGATGGCTTTTAAATATCTCCAAGGACATTCCACAACCTTTCTGAGCAGTCTGCTCCAGTGCTCAGTCATCTTCACAGTAAAAAAGTGTTTCTTTATGTTAAGGTGGAACCTTCCTTGTTTCAGTTTGTGCCCATTACCTCTTGTCCTGTCACTGGACACCGCTGAAAGGAGGCTGGCTACTTCTAAACCACCTCTTCAGGTATTTAAATATATTGTTAAGATCCCCCCTGAGGTCTCACAGCTCTCTCAGCCTTTCTTCATAGGAAAGATGCTCCAGTCTCTTCGTCATTTTAGTGGCCCTTCACTTGACTCACTCCAGTATGTCCCTGTCTCTCCTGTAGTAGCAAGCCCAGGACTGAAAAAAATACTCCAGGTGTGGCCTCACCAGTGGTGAACCAATGGGAGGCATCACTTTCCTTGATCTGCTGGCAACACTCCTCCTAATGCGTCTCAGGGTACCATTAGCTGCCTTTGCCACAAAAGCACATTGTTGGCTCATGTTCAACCTGGTGTCCACCAGGACCCCAAGGCCTTTTCAGCAGAACTGCTTTCCAGCTGGGTGGCCCCCAGCATATATTCTTGTTTGTTCCTTCTCAGGTGCAGGACTTGGCACTTCCCCTTGTTGAACTTCATGAGGTCCCTGTCAGCCCATTTCTCCAGCCTGTCAAGGTCCCTCTGGGTGGCAAGATGACTGTGTATCAGCCACTCCTCCCAGTTTTGTGTCATCAGCAAAACTGCTGAGGGTACACTCTGCCCCATGATCCAGATCATTAATGAATATGTTAAACAGGATCAGACCTAGTACTGACCCTTGAGTTACACTGCTAGTTATCAGCCTCTGACTAGACTTCATGCCACTGATCATCGACATCTGGGCCTGGCCAGTTTTCAGTGCACCTCACTGTCTGCTTATCCAGCCCATACTTCATCAGCTTCTCTATGAGGGTCTGAAGGGATACGATGTCAACATCTTACTGAAATCAAGGTAAACAATATCCACAGCTCCTCCCTCACCTACCAAACCAATCATTTCATCCTAAAAGGTTATCAGGTTGGTCAAGCATGACTTCCCTTTGTGAACCCATGCTGACCACTCCCAATCACTTTGTCCTTCGTGTGCCTGGAAATGATTCCCAGGATTAGTTGCTCTATCACCTTCTTGGGATTGAGGTGAGGCTGACTGGCCTGTAGATTACTGGGTTCTCCTTCCTACCCTTTTTGAAGATAGGAGTAACATTAACTTTCCGCCAGTCCTCGGGCACCTCTCCCACTCACCATGACTGTTCAGTTATCAAGAATGGTGTAACGACACCAGCCACCTCCCACAGCACTTGTGGATGTATCCCATCAGGCTCATTGAACTTATGTTCATCCAGCGTGCTTAAGTATTCCCTGATCTGATCATCGTCCACAAATGGTACATCTTCCTTGCTCCAGACTTTCCCCCTGGTCTCTGAGGCTGGGGATTCCTGAAGGCTGATCTTGCTAGTAAAGGCTGATGTGAACAAGGCATTCAATATCTCAACTTTTTTCATACCCTCTGTCAGCAGGTCCCCTGCCTCATTCAGCACTGTGCCCACATTTTCCCTAGTCTTCTTTTTGCCACCTATGTACTTACAGAAGCCCTTCCTTTGCCTTTAACTTCCCTTGCCAGATTCAATCCCACGTGGGCTTTGGTTTTCCTAACTGTGTCTCTGCATGCTTGGACAGTATATCTGTATTCCTCCCAGGTTACCTGTCTGTGTTTCCACCCACTGTATGCTTCCTTTTTGAGTCTGAGTTTGGCCAGGAGCTCCTTGTTCATCCATGCAGTCCTCCTGGAATTTTTGCCTGACTTCCTGCTTGTTGGCATGGATTATCCTTGAGTTTAGAAGAGGTGTTCCTTGAACATAAAGCAGCTTTCTTGAGCTCCTTTTCCCTCCAGGGCCTTATTTGATGGGACTCTTCCAAGCAGAACCTGGAAGAGGCCAAAGTTGTCTCTCCTGAAGACCAGGAATGTGATCTTGCTTTTTGCCTTGCTCCCTGCTCTCAGGATCTTGAATTCCTCCATGTCATGGTCATTGCAGCCAAGGCTGCCTTCAGCTTTCACATCCCCAACAAGCCCTTCCTTGTTTGTAAGTATGAGGCCCAGCAGAGCACCTTTCCTTCTTAGTTCCTCTGTCAGCTGTGTCAGGAAGTTGTCATCAATATACTCCCAAAACCTCATGGATTCCTTGTGCCCTTCTGTGTTGCCCCTCCAGCAGATGTCAGGGTCATTCAAGTCACCCATGAGGTGAAAAGCCTGCAGAAGTGTGGCTTCTTCCAGTTGTCTGAAGAAGGCCTCATCTGCTTCTTCCTCCTGAACAGGCAGTCTGTATCAAACACCCACCACAGCATCACCCACATTGGTCTGCCCTCTAATCTTGGCCCATCAGCTCTCAGATGTCTCATCACCTGTCCCAAAGCAGAACTCTGTGCAACCCTGCTGCTCTTTCACATAAAGGGCAACTTGCCCTCTCCGCCTTCCTAAACAACCTGTATCCATCCATGGCAGCACCCTAGTTGTGTGAACTACCCCACCATGTTTCTGTAAAACCAATGAGATCATAACCCTGTAGCTGCACACAGACTTCTAATTTCTCCTGTGTCGCATCTCTGAGCATACAGGCACTTCAGGGATGCACCAGGTTGTGTTGTTATCCTAGAAAACGTATGAAAGCTTTCCCCATAATAGTTGCTCATGGTCATGGTTTTGCTGTGCTAACAATGTGCTTCATGGTCATTTTCAGAAGTAATGAGTCTATCACAATTATTATGTTATTCAGCAAAGGGCATATGTTGTTTCTCTGATACAAGGCATGGAAGGAGGATCACACCTACTGTTCAGTTTATGGTCTTAAGTGTCACGCTTGTTTTGTTCTGTGTTGTTTTGCTTTTTCCTCATGTAATTTTTATTTCCTTTTCCTCTCAGCAGCAATACGTCCTGATACAAAGTAGATGAGACTAACAGGCGTTCTCCTTCTTGGCATTGTCAGGGTTTGTGTTCTGGTAAGGTGAAAAGGGCTCTCTACCAACAGAGCACTAGACATAGATTTCCTCTAGTCCTCAGGGGACTAGCAGAATCATCCTTCTTTCCCCCAGTTAGAATTGTCAAGGTCAGCTCATGTTCCTGATCACGTGATGCAAAAGTTATGAAGGTGTGCAGCCTCTTCCTCTCTCCCATCCAAACTGTTTCCTTCAGCCCTGAAGCTGTGACTTCTGAGATAACATCCCCTGAGCTAGTGCTAGAATGGCAAAGGTGACTGTGTGAACGCTGAGTCCTGCAATGTGGTAGTTTGCCAGGGTACAATTCAGGAATTTCTGCGCTGCAATCCATTGCTTAATGTAAACAAGCAGTCAGCTATTCTGGCAAAAGGAATAATCTCTTGCAGAGTATGTGCATTGATTTTATTATTGCCTTGGAACACCTCTATATGCAGATTTGCATCAGCAATCTCATTCATAAAAAGTTAGATGAGCAATCTCATTCATGAGAAGTTAGAAAGGGAGAAAAAAACCCAGCTTAGTGCAGTAATACTGTGTGTGTGCATTTGCTTAGATATCCTGAGTGTCTGAGAAAACCTGAAACAGAGGTTTTTACAGTGTTATAGCTCCCCTATTTTTAACTTGAAAAAGTAATACCCAGGTTTAATGAGATTAAAAAACCCAAACAATCCAAGCCATAAAATTTATAACTTTGTAAACTGATGAGATGAAAGTATATTCATATAAGACAAAAAAACTGTAACTAACTCCACCATCTCCCCACAAACGTATTCTGATAATTCCAATAAGCAATTGATCTGAGGGCTACAGAGCACTGAAATAGCAACTTTACACATTCAGGGTTTAACAGCCTAAAGTAAAAGACTGAACAATCTGCCTATTCATCTAATTAATGGTATTGATTCAGATTCAATTAGGATTTCCTTGGGGCAGGAGAAATATTCCATAGGTTGCTTGAGTTCACTGATGCTCACCTCTGAGGCCTCTTCTTGATATAATAGTGGGAAAATGCCCTCAAAAAATAATTTGTAAGGAAGTAAAGTCTGGATAGGAGTAGGTTTGTTGAATATCAAGCTATATAAAACAATCAGTCTGCAATAACTAAATTTGTCAAAAAAAAAGAAAAGGCTAAAAATTATTTTGACCACAGTTAGGACTGAAGGAATAGGAGTAGGTTAGTGCACTGGTAAACTCATATAACAAAGTCTACCTCAAAACATCATATAAAATCTGAAAATAAAGCTAGTGTAAAATGTAACTGTTCACTTTGTTTTCTGTGTGACACTTAGGGTTTTGTATCTGGAGTAGTTATATCTTGGATAACAAATGGAGTTTACAGTGTTTAAAAACCTGGTTTTTTTTCTAACTCTACTGCTTCATTCAGACGGAGTGAAGGTTTTGAGCATTTCAAAGTTATCAACACGAAGGCTAAGCTTCTTCCAAAATCATTTGGTTTGCATTTTTATGGTATCATTTAGACCTTAAGATAAATCCAAGAGACAAGAATTCTAATTATCAGTCTGCAAAGACTGATTCCTTTGAAAAGTAGATTTATGGCTTCAGATTCAATTAGAATAAATCATAATGAAAACATTATACAAGCCCAGAGCATGAAAATTAAAAACATATCCTTTGGTTCATATGTAATTGTTCCCAAACCCCCTCACTCTAAAAAAAAATAAGTTACTCAAACCCAGAAACACAAGAAGATATGTCACAAATTGTTATTCAACAGTTGATTATCACTGAAGGGAAAAAAAAAATAACAATTTCACTTAAGTCTGCGCATATCTGTATTCCTTTGACCTGCTCATTAGGCTAAAAAAAATATTTCAGAGGTAAGGAGGGCCTTTAAAAATCACTACTTTTCCTCATGAGATCAAAGACATGTTGCTTTTCTGTAAGTGGTATTTTGTATCATTCTGTTTTTTCTTTATTGGCAGAGTTACACAATGCCATTGCTGAAATGGATGAAGGGGTAATGTTTTCTCGTTCCTGAAGTGGTGTAACAGATCAGAAGTAACTATTAATTATAGAGCTTTTCCTTTTGAGTATGAATTTCTGTCTGTGATATTCCATACTATCTGCAGCAAATTAGCAGTTGTCATGGTTTAACCCCAGCCAGCAACTCAGCACCACACAGCCGCTCACGTGCTTCCCCCCACCCAGTGGGTTGGGGGAGAGAATCTGGGGAAAAATAAAAAGTAAAACTCATGGGTTGAGATAAAGACAGTTCAATAGGACAGAAAAGGAAGGGAAAATACTGCTATTACTACTACTACTACAGCTACTAAGACAATATACAAAACAAGTGATGCACAATATAATCACTCACCAGCCCCTGACCGATGCCTAGACAATCCCTGAGCTGCAGTGTACCCCGGCCAACTCCCCCAGTTTATATACTGGGCATGACATCCCATGGTATGGAATACCCCTTTGGCCAGTTTGGGTCAGCTGTCCTGGCTGTGTCCCCTCCCAACTCTCCTGTGCCCCTCCAGCCTTCTTGCTGGCTGGGCAGGAGAGGCTGAAAACTCCTTGACTGAGTCTAAACACGACTGAGCAACAACTGAAAACAGGGTGTTACCAACATTCTTCTTATACTAAACCCAAAACAGCTACCAAGAAGAAAATTAACTTTATTCCAGCTGAAACAAAGACAGCAGTGTTGAATTTTATACAGTATGGAAAAATCACCATCATCTCTACAAAGGAATCAGAACATGAATAGAATGCAGTCTCATTTTTGTCACAAATATGAAAGACCCAATTAATTAAATTTTGTGAATTCTTCAAGAGGCTAGTCAGCTTTTCATCAAGATATTATTAGCTGTAAATGCAGCTGGAAATCTGTGCAGCTCAGGAATAAATGCCTGAACAGGTGCCAAACAGAGAAACAGTTACAAAGGCAGGTAGATTGCGGGGGGAGGGGCAGAAGTGCTCACACACAGAATTATCTCAGGAGATGACAGTGTTTGTAGAATTTAAGGAAAAATGAGAAAACAGCATTTTTGGTATAAAGATTTCAGGACACTGATTCTCCAGGTGGACTTTGGGGTTTTTTTATGAATTAATTTCTAGGCTAAGAATAAACATGTCCCCCTCCATTAACATCTTCTCTCCTGCGCAGTAAAGAAAAAATCAAACAACATTATTTTTCCTTTGTATTTCAACACATGTGGGTAATAAATAATGAACACAACCTTGCCATACGCTAAAATTGTGCACTTCCACAAGCATGTAAAAGTTCTGCAACATTTTCACTTTTTCCCCGTGACTGTTTGCTACTGTAGGTTAACACACTCCACTGAAGAGGTGATTTTTCAATAGCAGAATTGGTGTCAGACAGCCCACTGATTTTTTTGTACTTTTGAACATGCTTACCTCGCCTGATAAAGAATTTTGCAGTCTTAATTTTATATGAGTAAAAGTATATATTTTAAATTTTTAGGGAAATAGGTCATACAATGAAACCTAATGTCCTATGTGGTTACACCATGAAACAGCCAACAATATATTGCTTGTGGCTAACTGGAAAAAGAGAAGCACATTAGGCTTAGGAGAACAGTATATATTGCATAGAATTAATTGTTTTACCTGGCATAGGTACATACTTAAAAAAAAACAATGGAAGAGATTGGTGTGGGTTTGCTCGTTTTGATTACAATATATTCATGTGCAGGTGTAGAAAAGCAGCTATCTTTATTCCTCCACTCTCCACCACTTAACTCTTCAACTCAATAATTTATTTCAAGCAATCTTTCAGAAACGTGTAGATGTCTCATTGATATTAAGCTTCAACAGGACTTGGCTATACAAGTGGCCCAGGAGAGATGATGCTGTATGTTGTCACGTATTTGCCCAGCTAAGGCAAAGCTTGTGGCAGGAATTCACTCTTTATGAGACTAGAAAGAATCCACACCAGCAGAGCTCTTTGATGTCTCCCTGCTGCAAGGAACTCATCAGTCAAGGCTCACAAATCAACCCTGAGACACAAATCTATAGGAAACCAGGCTTCATTAGTTCTGGTGCTTGTGAAACTGCTTGGCTTGCAAAAGAACTCTAATAAAGCCTGCTTGTATCTTCAGTCTTTTAATGAAGTTTCTCTTGGGGTATGTATATGTTCATAAACATACAATACTAAAGAATTCCAAATATTGATAAACCATATTCATTATGATGTTATTGTTAGAACTAGCATAATTTTAACTATTTATCATTGTGATCTGGTTTGTGTCATTTTGCCTTTAAAGCTCCACACTGCTTGAATCTCCTTATCACAGTGCTGGCTGGCTTTTTCTCGTAACAGGACCCTAGCCATAGAAATGTTCCCACAGCTTTTTCACTTCATATGCTCATTAAAGTGGTAGAGTTGAGACTTCTCACATAAAGCTGAAAGCATCCTAAAGTCTGAAAGATTGAGGTCCTTGTAATCCTAAACAAACATTGATAATATGATATTGAGACAGGATAACATTCTCTATTTCAAATGTTACCAATCTGAGAATTTTATATGCAGCACTTCTTTTTAGCATAATGCTTGCTGCATCTTTAAAAAAAAAAAGGAAAGACATTGACACAAGATTGGATAAGAAAATAGCTTGCTTACTGTTTGTCCAACACCAAGGTTTTCCCATGACAGTTTTATCTTCTCACAGGCTGGCAGAGTAAGTAAGCGCACATCATAATCCCTACATTAGTAAAGTGATGAATGAGATTCCTGGATGGATCGATTTTTTGTCCTTGCCATTTGATCCATCTCAGTTACTGGTGAACAAGTTTCATTCTGTGTTTTAGAGAACAAATTAGTGAAATACAGCATGAAGCACTGAAGAAACATTGCCAATCCCAGCTGGTTCTTCCTCCCCCGCTAGAAAGGTTATCAAGAAGGAAGAGCAGTAGGTCCCTAAAAAAAGAGCTGAAATGAAACAGATATTTGACAGCAGCGCTGAGGCTGTTGAAGTTGCACTATAACAAGGTGCCATGGATCTTGATTCTTCCAGCTTGAGCCTGCTTGCTGCAGGATCAACGCCAGTTTCTAAACTTCTTTGAGCGGCCCCAGCTTTGTAATGTTGTGCACAGTGTACTCAAAACACTCAGGGACTGCTACATTCGTGCATTAAAGGCACTACACGCATACTTAGAATCGTCTATAAAAGCCCATCTGTGCATATAGGATTGCGTGTAAAGAAAAGTGATGAATCTGGGTGCAGAGGGTATATGAAACTGGAACCATCCTGTTAAATGTGATATGTTTTTATTTTGTGAACATGTTTGAGAAATGATTTAAACTTCCTTTTTTTGCTAATGAAAATAGGCAGTACTGGTTACCTAGGCATTAAGGTCCTAGTTTGGGGCATTTCTGTGCTCTGATGTCGGACTCTAACACCACTGGCATTTGATGTGCCAGATTGCCCTCAGTTTCCAGGCATCTCCATTTGTTTTTAATAGCTAAGAGGAAAAATATCCAACTTTTCGATTCACTGCAACTTTATGCAGTGAAAACAAAACAATCCTAATTTCACTAGTCCAATAAAATGGAAAAAAAAAAAGAAACGAAAAACAAAACCAGCAACCCAAAGGACAGTAAAAAGTAAATTTGCAATCAGATTGGTGTATGTCTTATATGTCCTGAGCTGAAGATACGTTGGGTTTTAAATTAAGGGTGGGGCTTATTTGGGGCTTAATACCTTTAAATTAAGAAATCGTCCCCTTAATGCAATTATAAAATGACACATTAAATCATTGAAAGTAAATATTGCTTCGATGCTCCTGACTAGAACAAAGAATAGAATATTTTAAGATACAATCCTATCTAAAGTAATTGGAACCTGAACAATTTCTTCAGCCTACTACATGAAAGTATAAAAAAGCAAACCAGCCTATTTCCAAGCATCCTGTGGAAATAAATGTGTTTCACATGGGTGGATTACTACGGGTGGCCTTCTGGACTGCCCTTTTGGTCTTTATGAGGGACATGGCCAGACCCACAGCAAGAAGGGAGCAGGCTGCACATTCAAATAACCCCAAGGAGACCCAAGCCAGACGACAAAGTACCCCCCGCCCCAGGAACACCACATGCCTCCCAGTGAAGAACTCAGGAAGCTGATGACTTGTTGCAGACTTCCCCCATTCCATTTTTCTGAAAAGAAGACTGAAGCTGTTGAGATTAGCACCCAAAGTGCATCGGAAGAGTAAAGCATAACACCAGAGAAAAGGGGTAGAGGATAGGAAGGGATTTTTGTCTAACAGTTTTAGCTACACTACTAAAGAGGCTTTCCTGCATTAATTAGATAATTTGGACTTGTTAAAACAATACTTGAACAACAATGTATTCTTGCCTCTGTATACATGGTGTGTTGCCTTTTGCCAATTACAAGACTGAGGAACAGGACCAGAACTGTATGCAGTGTTCAAGAAGTCAATGTACCAAGGCTTTATATAGCAGCAAAAATGACACTATCTGTCTTTTTCTCAATATCCTTCCTAATGATACCCAACATTTTGTTGCCTCTTTTGGCTGCCACTGAACACTGAGCAGATTATTTCAGAAAACTGACAGATGCTTTCCAGAGCTGAGACTGCCAGTTCTGAGTTCAGCATCACATAGATGTGATTTAGATTATTTTTGCTACATGTGTTACCTTACATTCATCTACACTGTAGCTCATTTGCCAACTTTTTGTTCCCACGTTCCATTCTGTGAGGTTCTTCTGCCATTAGTCACCATTGGTTTGGCACTTACCTACCTGGAAGAGCTTAATTATCTGTAGACATGGTGGTTACGTTGTGTACTGCCTTGTCCAGGCCTTTTAATAAAGGTATGGAATAAAACCACTTCCAAAACTGATCCACTGCTGACCTAACCTCTGATTTGTCCCTATTATAATATCTGATCTTGAAGACTTTTCTTCCTATTCTTTAAGAAATTCTCTATCTATGAAAAAGAAATACATTTCCTACTGTCGTGGTTTAACCCCAGCCAGCAACACAGCACCACGCAGCCGCTCACTCGCTCCCCCCCCACCCAGTGGG
>JAVKLA010000030.1:26268142-26293962 GCA_034782735.1 Sagittarius serpentarius | reverse complement strand
TGATCTAGTTGAAGGTGTCCCTGCTCACCGCAGGGGGGTTGGACTTGATGACCTTTGATGGTCCCTTCCAGCCCAAGACATTCTATGATTCTATGACCTTCAGCCTTAAAAAAATGTTTTTCCTGTTTTAGACAATGATATTGAAAAAGCATCTCACCAAAAGAATTGGTGTAGGTTGTTGCATCCTTCTGCATCTTCTGTGGTTTTCCCTTCTCTCTCCCTCCCCAGAAACACAGAAGTGATTTTCCTGTGTCGTAAGTTGTGCTCTGATATCTTTGATCCCTAAATTGAGCAAATCAAATCAAGCTGTTAATTGCTTATTCAGATTCATGTATAGTTTATCTAGAAATGCTTATGCATTTTTCTGATTGCATGTGTGTGATCTCAATGGGAATCCCAGTGCGTGAGACTTTTTCAGCTTCAGTTCCTACCTAAGTATTCTTTCTGATATGAGGACAACTAGGAGCTATTAAACGTATGCCATTTCCAAGTTATTGTGAGTGCCTGAACAACTATTTGAATGGAAAGTTTTTATTTTCAGTCTTGTTCCTTTGTGTATTTTTTAAGTCTCAAATTCTGGCAAAGCCCTTCATATTACAGTATACGCACATTCATGTATTACAAATATCTACTTCATAAAATGGAGATAAGGATTATAAAACAACTTATTATTCTCTTTTGCTAACATCATCTAGAGATCACTAATCATACCAATATTTACTGAGACATTTAAAATCTCTCAGCAGAAACATACAGCTGTAATTTGGGAAAATGTCCTACCAGACATATCTTTCTTTCATAATAAGAAATTTCTTCCTGATTCTTTCCCTTTACAAAAAAGAAACAGCTTGCCTCAGAACGATTTATGCCCTAAACACAGAAGTGTTGAGGCTCAAAGATTTTCCAGTAAGATGCACCTAATCAATTTCAGCAGGATAAGCACAATGTGGACCACTTGGAAAAGGGAACACTTTGGAAGCTAATTGCTGCTGACTTTGTCTTGTAAATCTTTCTCAAGAAAATTTCTTACAGGGATTAAAGAGTTTTAAAAGCTGAACAGCATTGACTGGTTGCTTTATTGGCCTTTTAAACCCCTGAGAGATTTCCTTGCATTCTGCTAAGGTGAAAAAAAGAATAGTGTGCAGAGGTAGGAAAGCAAAAACTAGGCAAGGAAATCTGCATATTAATGTGAAAAAAACCCACAAGCACAAATAGTCTTTAAGTAATTGAAATGGAGCAGGATTGCTCTATTTGCCTGCCAAATTTGTTTCCTTCTTTTCAGTTTAAGTGAGATTTGCTTTTTTCCCTCTTGCTGTAATTTACTTAGCAGAAGTACAAATTGAAGCAATAAATACCTGTGTCTACTGTGCTTTACGCATGGATTTTGGAAGCAACAGTGCAAAGACTTTGGGTCCATCAGCAGCTGCACTTTGAATTCCTGTTTTCATTGCTCTGTAATTTAGACAGGATTTTGACATTGGACTTCTGTCATAATTGGTAGAAAACAGTAATTTAGGTATCTCTGACTGAGTGCAAATAGCAGTTTACACTCATTGAAAAGTGTTCCTTTTCAATATCGTGTTCAGGCGCGAGGGTAAGATGATACGACTTTGCAGGGAAGACTGCAACTCTGTGCACACAGGGGTTCCACTCTGACTAGCGCTAAACGAGTCTGAAGCATGAAGACTAATGGCAACATAGGACACCACATAAATTGCCTGTGTGTCCAGTCACATTTCATTTCCTTTTACGTTGCAGTGAGGCCAGACTCTTTTTTCACTTCCAGAGGAGGAAAAGCAGTGTGTGCATTCTGCTCTTTCAAGCATCAGCAATAGTATTTTTCTCCTTTTAGGATATGATAGCAACAGGGGTTCTCTCTTCTCTACCCATATATTACCCAGAGAGATGAAAATGGGTTTTACATTTTTATGTTACTGAAGTCTTATGTCACATAATCAAGTGTAACACAATATGGCAACTCAGAAATATGATTCTATATATTAAATGTATAAAATCAATGCTACTGAACATCTGATGACAGCTTTCTGTACTTAATTTTGTAATGAATATTTATCAGATGTTATCGCAAGTAATGTAGTGGTGCTTTTGCTTTGTAATGAAGTACGCATTACAGTAGTTCCTCTGACATTCCTCACAGAGTAATTTGCTAATTACTATTTGTCTTTTTGAGATTAATGAGAAGGATCTTGAAAGAGAAGATAATTTGCAACTATCCTTACAGTGAAATCAATTCACAGGGGGAGCAACATTCAGCAAACTTGATCATATGATTCTGAAAACAGGTGTCATGGGTTTCGTCTTCTTAACAATAAGGTTTTGAGTCTCAGTATGAAGTCTTAGCTTTGTTTTCTAGACGGTTTTAAGCCATTACAACACTTTTTCTTCAATAGCATCATGTACATCATAAATTACATGAACTTTTTCTGCTTTATCCACTTCTCAGTGCATTCAAAGTTTTGTAAGAGATTAGCAATGCAGTTTTCCCTTACAGCAAGAGTCAACATACCTTACTTTTTGAAGGTAAGTTTTTTCATTCTTTTTCACTTTATTTTGGTCTGGTAAAAGAAAATATGCTAAGTAACTTGCTAGGCACACATGGGACAACTAGCTGTCTAAATTTTCCCAAATAATCCCCAAAGCCCTTAAAAAAAGAGATAGTATTTGGAACCTTCTCATCTTCTGGGATAGAAACTGTTTTCAAAGAGTCATTGTATGCTGTTATTACATCAGCCACTTCATATTTAAGCTCTCTCTATAGTTTAGAATGTCATCTTCAGTTGCATTATCATAATTCTAGTTTTTATTACACCAGTTTTGGATGCACCTCACTTCTACTAACCAAGCCCTACTTTTATTGGATTGATGTATCACGTAAAGGAACAGAGACACTGCTGAAAAGAACAGGGAACAGATACACAGGCAGCTCAGTAGGGAGATAGAAACATGATATTTTCTAGGGAGAAACAGGGACTGTACAAAGTTTTCAGCAACCTCGAAAGTAACTGAGCTGATCATTTGAAATTAAGCTTGAAAGAAAAAATCTAGTTGTGAGTACACAGAGGGAAGGGATATATTTCTTTATAGTGTCTTTTATATTGTAAAAATCTTCTATAAAAAAGGTTGTTTCAAATGTTTGGTTCAAAGTTGATTGTCCAATAAAACTGATTTTACAGTTCAAGGGCATTTTGGGACCTAGTCAGACCCATCTCAAATCTCTGGCTAATGTAGGCTGCACCAACTGAACCCTGAGGAGTTGCATGGAGCTTGATTCATATTGGAAAATTAACATATTTTTACATCAGCATGAGGAGCAAATACAGCTTAGACAAGTCTCTCCGGCTCCATAGAAATATTAGCAAACACAATTCTTCCATGACAGAGACATCTAGGTCCAGAGACCTACCGCCTGGTTGCAGAGCACGTTGCTTGGCAGCTGGTGCAAGGGGCAAGAGGACACATGGCCGCAGCTTCAGCAGGAGGTCCCACAGCCGCGAGTCTTCAGAGTCACCCCAGGGCTCTCGTTCTCCTGGAGAATGTCATGGTTTGGTACTGCTTACAGAACTCCATGTCAAAAGGTACTTGTGACTCAAAGTAAACAATCTTAGCTGCATACGGGACTTAGTAAAGACATTACTGGCATTTTGTGTTTTATAGGAAAATAAATATCTTTTGTTAGTGTTATGGAAGGTCAGATATATCCAGGGAATAAAGGGGACCAGGCTTGGGAAAGGAGAAGAAGCAGTAGTTAGAGATGCATCAGTCTGTATGTATGCATGCATGTTTATCTCTGTAGAAACCAGCCTTGGAAGGTCTACACGCAGAGAGGAGATTTTACTGTTGTTTTCTCACTTAAATTAAGCTTCCTTTTCAATTTATTATTTAATATACACAAATTACTCATCTAGTAACTGGAAAAGGTGAGATAATGAAGAACTGATTCGATTTCATGAAGTTGTTAGCAATGTCTCATTTCAGTTTTGTCTGTTTTCCAGTAAAATTGGGAGTCTGGATTATCTAGAGCATATTTTTCTTATTTCTTCAATATAACTTCTGTTTAGTCCTTCACTACATCTAGAGATACCAATGAAATCATGGTGGCAAAAATATTTCCAATTTTTAGAATTTATTTTTTTTGCTCCTTTCTAAAATATATCCTGAAAAACTATTTTGTACAATAAATGGTATACAAATTTGGGTGCTGTGTAGGAGAGGAAAATAGTATCGCCTTAATGCTACAACTCAAGAAAGTATACTTGCATCTAATGTTAGCAACCTCTAGTTACTTTTTTTGGTGTTAAAGGAAATTATAAAATGAAACATTAGAATTTGTAAATGTAAAACTTATTTTTAAATTACTTATAATTTGTAAATAAAAACTTCACGTATTTTTCAATTATATTTTTATATATAAAATATTGGAATGTTTAGGTTTCAGCTGTTTGAGTTAAATTACATAATTCAAAAAAAGGTGTCTATCTTTCTAAACAAAAATACAATACAAATTCTTGTTATAAAGTATGGGAACATCTAAAACTATGAGGACAGGAGGCTTATTCACATCTTTTTGTTGTTAACTCTTACTGAGGAGCACTGCTTGGCCCTCAAGAAACACAGGATATATTGACAACTTAAACTGACAGCAACTAACAATTTCATGAATTAATGAAACCTGAAAATTAGCATTTTCTAACTAGATATTAAAGAAGTGATATACATGTTAGCTACAAATAATTCTCATTTAAATAAGTAAACTCTTTTCAACTTCCATTTCTTTTTAACTTACTTTAGCAATAAATTCTCCTGAGAGACATTAAACAGTAATTACTACATATGTTCTTATCCTGTCATAACATTATGAAATGAAAATGCATTTCACTGTTTGGCTTGATGAATTTTTTTCAGTATCTTCATTCTCTGGTGAAGGGCTATGTTCTTATGCTTTATTCACATTGATTATTATCTTAATTTCAAATGGAACAGCTTATTGAATGAATTACTAAGCAACCTAAGAAGAAGGATATTACAACAGCGCTGACAGTAAAAATTGTTAAAAAGATATTTTACCATTTATGCCAAATTCTGAATTTGTTCTAAATGTTTTCAGCATGACTTTATGTATAGGCATGCAACATATTCTTAGAATCAGAATCATTTAGGTTGGAAAAGACCCTTAAGATCATTGAGTCCAACTGTAAACCTAACACTGCCAAAGCCACCGCTAAACCATGTCCTTAAGCACCACATCTGTATGTGTTTTAAATACCTCCAGGGATGGTGACTCAATGATCTTAATCTAATGGCATTCATTTAATTTGAATGATAATGACCCGTTATATAAAATTACCTTCAGACCTAAATACAGTTCTTGATATAGGGAGAAGCCATATTTTTCCAATAGCTAAAGCCATTCATCATTTTCTCTTCTATGACTGTTTTCCAGTTCTTACAGTTAGTCAAATTATAACTCTTTAGCTGAATTTTTCAGGTTTTTAATTTAATTTTACATTTTGATGTTTGTACTAGCTTGAGTTTTTTTGAAAGATTAATTTAAAAAAAAGGAAAAAAACAACAAAACCAACTCTTTCCAAGAATCAGATCAGAGGAACGTGTGCTGGGTTTGTCCTATTAAAATATCTTGTATCTATCTTACTGAGAATTTTTAACCTCTGTGTTTTGAAGCAGGGACTTGTGATTTAATTGGAAGGTCGACAGGTGCTTTTTACTAGCTTTGCTCTGTCAAATTAAGTCTTTTGGAGGGTATTAGTGTCAATGGCTGGACATGGCACCTATAGTAGAAGTTAGGATGGATAGTAATAGGCAGACTTGAGGCTAAAGAGCCATGAGTATTGGGACAGGAAAATATTAATAGCAGAAAAAAGGTCATGTAGGAGTGGATCCTGGGATATGTACATATTTCATATGTATTTATACTGTAACACCACAGTTCATGTCTTTAAAATGAGCACCAGGAATGTTGAAAAAAGTGTGTTTTCAAGAACTAAAGGCAAAGGTGGACAGAAGACAGAAGATAAGAATTTTTAAACATAAAGTGTTAAACTGAGGGCAGAACACTGGGGGAATGAGGAGAAAAAAGAAGGGAAGAATAGACAGAAGCTTGGATATGCAAGATTTAAAAGGCAAGGGCAATTACTGGACCCATCTTCAGTGCCTTTTAAACCGTATTTTAATCAGACAGGTGCAGAGTTGGAAAAAAGTTTCAGAGCAGTTAGACTGGGTACCAGCGTCCAGTCTAGCCACAGCAGAATGGAAGGCAGTGTGGGCTGCTGACTTGGCTGAGAGGTCAACATATTTTTTGTTGACAGCCTACATCAACAACACAGTATGCTTAGTTTGCAATGAGATGCACTTCTGATTAGCATGTACGTATTTTCTGAGAAACAGTAAGAGCAGGGTAATGTGACTATATCGCGGTGCTTAGAGCTGAAACAAGAGAGTACTGTCATGTCTAATAATACAATATGGAGAAATGTACTATTCCATCTTTAGAGGAATATTAAGCTAGCATTGGTATTTATTAAGAATAGCTGTCAAATTCATGCTTGATTTGAACATGTTGCCTTGAATGAATGAAGTCTTGTATTAAATGTTTGGTGCTATATTACCTAAGTGGTCAAACTAAATATTCAGAAAGGTTTGTTTCCCTGACACCTAGATCGCTATGGTAATTCGCAAATGATGGTCAGATTTAACATTTGAAAAACAGTCTTCTGGACTGGAGTACAGTTAGTCATAAACATGGTTTGTTGTACCCTCAGATCGACTATTTTTTTCAGCCTTGTTTCCTCAAACTGAACCCAAGAACAACCACACCGGTTTGAAACGAGACTCCATCTAACCCAGTGTCCTGCCTCCAGCTGTGGCCATCAGCAGATGCTTAGAGAAGTCTGAAAACATATCAAGCATCTGCATCTACAGGTTGCATCTATGATACATTTTGGCAAGTTCCTCAAGGACACTGCTACCTGTTCTGTAAAAAAAAAAATAAATCCTTGTATTTGTTTAGAAACTCTTTCTTACTACCTTCTTTTCATGGTCCTTTTTTCTTCTGTTAGAAGAAGGAGTGAACAGTGGATTATTTTAGCTCTTCCTGATTTTGTAGAACTTATTTATATCCATCCAAATCTTTCCTATCCAAGCTGAGGAGCTTTGGGTACTCAAAGTTTTGTCAGTGGAATCTGTTTCACACTTCAGTTTTTCTCTGAATCTATTACAGTTGTCATACAGCTCTTTTGAAATGAATCGCTGTACTTTGTACTGTTATTTTATGTTATTTTATATATTCATCTTCAAACCTCACCTCTGAAGAAAATTTCAAAGTGTTTGCAGAGCATTACTGAGTCGGAAAGCCTTGTGAACAGACAGCAAGAAGCAGAAGAGCTCTCTGTTTACAAGAATGTCCCTTTAAGAACACAAGGATCAATGTGCAATTTGCAAAGCTAGCAGTTCAGGTCAACACTCAGGGACTATCAAAACATTTTATTGCTAATGCTGATGAAAGAGGCACAGAGATCAGAGACTGTCAGATATGAACACAAAAGCATGGATCCAGTAAATCTAGTTGGAAAATTCCTGTTTATTTTAATGCATCCAAGATGCATTCTTGTTTTTCAAGAGAAAAAAAGCATTTGATTGATATTTTTGCTTTTCTGGTATGTCTGCAAAGATGTAAATTATTCCAGATGCTATCAAATTTTGGTCTGGATATAGAAATAAAGAATAATGTCAGGTTTTGTACTTAACTTCAAATCGTATGGGTGATATGAAGAAAGGCTGCTATTTCAGCTGTAAACAAAGAGAAAGGAAGGAAAACATAGCCTTTGTTACAAGACTAATAATTTTTCTTTGTTTCTTCTTCTCTGTTTTACTAATCTTCAGTTTAATATCTTTCATTAATATATTTCCAGATTAAATCACATTTTTCTGTATAACATATGGAATGTATTTATTCAAAAACATTCTTTCCTATTTTCTTCTGGCATTCAGAATATAGCAGAACTTTTAATATTAAAAATTAATTTCCTGCTTATACCAAAACATAGCTTTAGATAACTTATTATACCTTCTTATCAGATTTTAGTTTTTTCCTTTTGTCCACTTTGATTTCTTGAAATCTCCTTCACAGCTTAAAAAAATAAGAAGCATATGTAAGCTTCACTTTCAAGCTATAACACTTTTTTTTTCCTGACACTAAAAATAGCTTTTGTGATTGTCTTTCCAAGATGGACAGATGCATGCATTTGATTATCAGCACAATATTTCAGTCTCAGGGATGACTTAATCATACCAAAGCATGCTCTTTATGTACTTTCATCTATGAAAAGCATTAATTAATTAATAGATGTTTGTTCTGCATGAAGTTGACCTTATAGTGAAGATTTTAACTTTCAGAAAGCTTTCTCCACACAGATGACAGACTTACAAAATTATCTCAGTTGTGTATAATCAATGCTAAAAACCAACTTATACTGTATTTAGTTGAAAGCTCTTCCTCTCCTTCTTTGCCTTTTGGGAGTAAAAGGGAGGGAGTTTTTCAAATAGCATCCATCTAAATTTCATATGACAAGATGAAGCACATCTGTAATTTGATTCTTCTTTAATCATCAAAGAAAAAGAAAGCAGTTTTTACTTGCAACTTGAAACTGTCTTCATGTAGAAGACTGAGACTCTTGAACTTCAGAGCAAAATGGTCTTGCTGAAGCTGTAGTTCACTTTGTTTTCTTGAATGGAGAAAAAGAATATTCCTTTTATCTGTCTTTGAACAGAGCTATCTTTGGAGTACTCTGTTTCATTTTCAAAGAAGACACTGGTTGGTGTCTCTGAGACACAATTAAAAAAAAAAAGAAATCATGTCTTTGTTGTTCTCTCTCACTTAAGACATTATGTTTGCAATGAAAATCACTTGCAGTAATCCAGTGCAAGGTATCTCAAGGAAAAGCTCACATTTCTTCAAAGTGTTATTTAGATAAAAAATCTGCAAATGAGAACAGTGGAGCAAGAGGAAAATTTGTGTATTAGCACTCATAGAACAACACAAAGACTTTGCTCAAGAGTATTATTTATCAGCTGCCTAGAATGTCTTATTAGAAATAACACGTTTTGAACTTTAAGCACATTCTTAATGGCTTTGCTGATTTCAAGCTTTAGTGGAGATAATGAATTGGATTAATTGAAGACACAGTAGTTAACGTAATGGCAGGAACAAAATCAAAGTTAGTGGAAAATGTACAAGTGTTACTATTAGCTGCAAAGATACCCTGACTTATAAGAGTTTAAGCAGCAGTCCTGGATTGTCATAAAGTTTAATAAATTCCATTTTGTTTGGAACCCTAACATAATTTTTTTTATATTTAATACCATAACCAATTTTAAATTTTTCCTGTAATTCATTATTCAATAATCAGCCATTAATTGCTCAGCCCCTTATTGAACTACTTCTGCAGTGGACAGTGGTAGCTTTTGCACTCCAGTGGAAACACAGAACTGATTAGATGAGAAGAAAAAAGTATACTAGTTGTAATTAAAAAAGAAGTCTTCAATCCCTGTGTACAGAAATAATTATTTCTGAAAATATGAAAAACCATAAATGTATCACACAGAATGCTACTTCAGAGTTTTCTGAAAGTAAATCCCATTGCTGAAAGCATTCCTAGGTTTCTTTGTGTACCTGGTAAATAAACAGCGGGTTCATCTCTAGAATTTGTCAATGGATAGAAAGAATACAAAATCCTATAAAAAAAATAGGATTACGTCACAGCACAGCCTGTTGTACTCCTCAGATAAAGGGGTACATAGAATGTCAAGAAGTGCAACTCTTCTTAATCAGGTTCAAAACAATTCTATACCATTTGAATATTCATCATTTTTCTGCTCACTAGGTGTTTCATTTTATGTGATAAATTAGACATACTTTCATAATACCACAAAATTTTATTTCTAGTTCCTTGTGCTTGCTGGTGAATTAAATGTAGACAACCAGACTAAGCGTAAACTTGCCGTGTCTAAACTTGGCAAAGTAATAGCAACAGCGGTGACTTCTTCAGAGGCAGTTTTGATACTGACCAATCAGTTCTTAGTGATGCACGGATGAATGACCTAAAGAAAGTGAACAAGCGCATTAATTATTTTTCATGGAAAAAGCAGATGAATCAGGAAACTATGTGTGAATACAGGAAAGGAGCTGTTAGTCCTGGCGCACACTTACACTACTTCTTTATAGTGAGGTTATATATGTGATTCCATATATATAGTATACCTGTAGGCTAGTTCTGGTATTGCCCTTACCCAAGTTTTTAATAAAAGCCAAGATGTCCAGTGGCTAAGAGAATACAGAGCTTCAATACTCCTACAGCAGTGTGTCTGTCATTCTGTTCTCTGTCAGGCATAAAAGTAACATTAATTCCTGGAGTCACCTTTTACAGAAACTGATAAAAAATTAAAAATGAATATGCAGAATTTAATTTATATCTGAAGTACAGTAAGTAACTCTTGGCATTGAGTTCAGTTGAATTTAGGCAGTGAATAGGGCAGTGAATATTTTCTTATGTAACCCTGCTGGTATGAAGGATAAATTCCATGTCAGCTAGACACAGAAAATAGGATTTCCAAAATGATTCCTCAGTTTGCTGACTTGTCTCTCTGTTAAGTATTGTGGGTATCTGTCCATCATGTTCCTCAAGTAAACCTCTGTGGCTAAGTGCCTGAACTTGCAGGATAGTTCCATCTAAAGTATCCCAGAAATGCAGAGGACACAGGCGTCCCTTAAGTCCTCTTGCTTGCTAGCAGCTAGACGCTATAAACAGGGAGCAAAGCCTCTTTGGTATGTAGAGGTCTAAACCCTTCAGGGCTCAGAAAGTCGATTTTTTTTCTGAAAAACTGCAGAAAAATTGGACTTTATTTTAAGACACAGCAAAGTCCCATCCTACTCAATAGCAGACTGTGTGTAGCCCTCTCCAGCAGTATGGTAAATCCCAGTAAATCCATCTTGTCTCTTGGGAGAACTCCATAGTCATGAAGACAGCTGTAGCCACACTCAGTTTCTATTACCAACACTATTTTACATCGCAGCAAATACCTAGGGATTCACTGGGGTGAGAATTCACTTGGATTCACAGGCAGAGAACAACTCTTTCAAACATGAGTTAGGGCAATCACAGGAGGAAGAGTCACTGTAGTTTCTGGTACATGTCCAAAAGACTATTGTGTGTTTTACCTGGGAATGTTTCATATTAAGATTATTATAAAATATGCAAATAGGTCTTGAAGCAGCAGGAACATTTTTTACTTTTTTTTTTAAGGCTAAAGCTGTAAAAATTTCATCCATTTTATTTTTAAGAATTCCAGATAAAGCATATACATGATACTTTAAAGGCAGATATAAAGGATATTTTACTTAATTAAACTTCTATGTAATACTTAAACTATGGCTTATAAAACCTTTAGCAGCTGTGAAAAAGGTATCATCCAGCTTCCTGTGTGGAACCTTCTGATACTATGGGAAAATATTGGGTTTTCCAGTATAAGAATGATTGTCATCTGTCCAGATTCAGTAGATGTCATTCTACCTAGCAGCAGCTCGAAGTGATCTCATATAACATTTGTAAAGCCAAGAGACAAGTGGATGTATATTCCATATAATCTGAAAAAGAACCAGTGCGAGGTTTCAGGATGAAACCTCTTCTGCAAGTGAGTTAAACCCAAGAAAGTAGGTTGCCATTCCATTTTCTGCGTGCGAAAAATGCCTAAGCAATTCTGGGTCAGTCACAGAGGTACATTTTATAGGTGTCTGTTCTGACCTCTGCAGCATAGGGACTACAACTATGCTGTCTTTGCCAGCTGTACCTCAGTGTGGGCCTGAAACTTTTATATAAGAAAGCATATGCTCTAGCTCACGTATTTGCCTTAATTGTATCCATGCTTCACTTGAGCCTCATGCCCTGCTGACCCCTTGTCCCCACTATTGCACACAGTTTTATTCCTAACCTGCGAGCACTCATGCTTCACCCTGCATGGCTGACCTCATGCAGGGTCTGCTTTTGAACTGAAGTAATGAGGGTGAGATCACTGCCTTCAATTATGAGCAAGAGGCAATCTGTCCCTCTTATCAGGTGCTTGCGGAAATCACACATGCTCGAGCAAGTCACTCTCCCCTCTCTGCCACACCTGCACTATGAGTTTTCCTCTGGGGTGGCCAGCGCTGCACAGGTGCAAGTTACGGGTTCAGGATGCTCACGCGACCTCACAGCACTGAGCGCTGAAGCGTCAGGATTCAGGTTTAAACCAGAGCCTCCACGTTGACCCTGGGCATGTAATATACATGCTGTTTTACTCTAGAGTGACTTTTCACTTCAAGTAGAGCTTGCTTTATTTATGGTACATTTTAATTAAGATATAGGTAGAACAACACCATAAGCAGAACAAATCACCTTACCTCAGAAAAATATTTAGGAAGTACTATCAGAGAAACAGAAGGTGCTGAGCTTTAATATATTATTTTATTGGTTTCTCTCACTGATCAGGGGAGAGAGTTGGCAATTTTTGTGTGAGAAATATAAAAAGGAAAATTTTTACTTCTTTCCTGACTTTGCTTTTCTTTGCCATAAAAGGCAATACTTGCTGCTGAAGATAAAGTAGTCTTTCTAATCTCTCAGATACCAGAGTCCTCTGAATCTCTTGGATGGGATACGGCTACTAGCCACAATTGCTTTCACTACTGAAAACAGCTGACCCCATTTAAGAGAAAGTTCTTTCCATTCTGTAGTAAGACTCTGCATTAATGCGGTAGTTATGGATTTTGAGGTATGTTTTGTTTTGGAGCTGTGGAAGAGCAAATACAATCAGCTGATTTTTAAAACTTTACTGGATATGCAGCAAACTGTATACCTAATTTAAATAGGCACTTATAGACATACTTACTTTACAATTTGTCCTACAACTGTAGTTTTATAGTTGGTTTCTGTTCCATCTAAATAAAAGGGGTGAAAAAATATGATAAAAATAAGAGTCTCTTTGATAACTGCAGGTGCAACTCATGTATTCATCACTGGGCTTTAAAAGACATATTTTTCAAAAGGTGTGTAAGAACGCCTTCCTTGCTTTTACAATTTTCTTTCTTCACTCCTCTAACCATGAAAGATAAAAAAGAGCAGACAGAGAAGGAAAGAGACATACAGTAGTCTGTCATTACTAAGGCTCTGGTTGCTTTTTTCTTGGCCCCAATGCTGGGACACAGAAGGCACAGTATGTCACATCTATTTTTAAGAACAGAGAGGACTTAGACAAAACCTCCCTTATGCATGGTTGGTTTGAATCCCTTTTGAAAGTTTGGTGTAGCTGTAAGGTTAACTCTACAGCAGGACACTTTCTGATACAATCAGTGATTTCTTAATTGCCTTAGAACTGCTAAGAAAACGTGATGTTTTGTGTACATCCCTTACCAGAATTGGAAAAGATTCAAATGAGTTCTTTGACTGAAAAACTGGACCGACCCTTGTTGGAGTTAACTCTTTTGTTATTTATTTAGCCACAGGGGACTTTGGCTTAAAAGACAGTCTTCAATCTCCTCATTCCATGCTCAGACACTCCTGGATTGGAACTTAAAAAAAATCATTGATCACGGCCTAGTTACGGTTTTATTTATTAATTAAGGGGCCTGATATATTCTCCTTGGGGTAGCCTTGGAAGCCATTTCTCAGGATTACAGACAATTACTTTTTTCCCCAACAGGTGTCATAAATTCAAATAGATTGAATGTGAGACATTCAGTAACATTATAATAAGTGCCACTTACAGGAGTAAGATGTTACTCCTATTATAGTTATTAAATATTGATTGAAAATTTGATATCATCTGCATCATGTTTTTTAGTCACCACTGCAGTCTTCAGTGTTGGAATACATGGTATTGCAATGTAGTAGTACAAAATGTAGCTTCAAAGCTAATATAAAGGATTTGATATACATTCACAAATATCTTCCCTAATCAAAATCTTCAGCTTTCAGCAAGAAAATTTCAGCTGCAATTTCCCCATCATATTATTGTTTACATTTTATCATCTTTTGCTATATATTTTAATTTCCGACTGGAAGAAAGCAAAAATTAACAAGCAACAAAAACGACACAACAGGAATCTCTGCTTAAGTGTACCTAAATCTGAGGTTAGAGACAGGGTGTTGTCTTTGAGTACATTTGAATCAATGAGGGTTTTGGTGGTTTTCTTTCTATTGTATGTAGAAAGTATGTGAAGAATTCTTCAGGAAAATATTACAGAGTTCTATAACTATAACTCTTATTGGGATTTTTGTGGTATATCTGAAGTTTTACTCCTGACAGCAAACAGAACCTGAATGACACTTGTTTTCACACAGTAAAGCACATTAGCTTCCACTATTTTTCTTGAGGGGGAGAGGGAGGGAGGAGAAGGAGAGATGGAGGGAATAATGCATAGGAGTTCAAGAAGTCTATAATTTATGTGGGGAAAAAAACCAAAACAGTTGCTTCCAAACTTTATTTACCGAAGAATACTTGAGAATGCTAAGTCTTTGAACCAGTTAAGGAATCATTTTATAAAAAGATTTTATGTGTGTCCTTTAGGAACATCTCTATGAAGGGTTTCAGTTATTCAGAACATTATTTTTACATGTTTCAACTCAAATATTCTCAAATTCACAGTGTTAATTTCTTTCGTATAAGCTAAGCGCCAGCTAGTTCCTGCATGGCTTAAAGAGGAAAGGGTATGACAGTCTTAGCACTTCTCTAGTCCTTTCCATCAGACAATTTTAAATTCCAAGCCTTTTTATGGACTAGTACCTGGAGAGAGGATCCATCTTGTCAGCAAAAATAAAGTATTCCGTGCTTTTCAAATAATTTATACCAAAATGTTCAATATTTTTAATTAAAATGTATTGAATAATGAATATTAATATTGAACTGCTCTTAAGTACATCCATAGGTTCAAAAAAGCTAGCAAAAAACATGTAATAAATTTAACTAACAAAGAAACTGCAGTTGAAAGAGAAACCTTTTCTGAGGCATTCTCTGAGTAGAAAAACAAGCCAAATTAATTCAATAAAGTACTTCTCAATTTATTCAACCCTCTTGGAAGGCCAAGGTTTCTATGACTGATTTGATTTTTAGGCGATTTAGTCTGAAAAACTTTTATCTCCTGAAAGTCAGGTTCATTTTAATTTTATATCATCTGTCCAGAAACTTAGTTAATGAAATGCTAGTTGCATTTCCAAATCTTACTTATCTGTCTCTCTAGGTTATCAATCTATCTTTCATTCCTGTACACTGATGAGAAAAAGAAAAGACAGGTAATTAATAGATTTTGGACGTAACCCAAAAAGAAATTAAATATTTCCAAGCCAATACAATTGCTTTAATATAGGCTTATGCGTTTCTTCTTCAAAACAAAATGCAATGAGCAAACTCCCATCCTCAAGTACAAGGTATCAAGTAAAGCCCCTTGTCATCCTAGGAGAAAGGAAAGCTTTCTCTTTCATAACGAGCCGCAAAAGATGTGGTATAAATGCAAATTCTGTTATGATTCACAGATCAGGGTTTTCTTTTTCTCCTTTGAGTGGCTTACAATCCACAGGACAGGTTCTTTCTGTCACTTTCTGAGCTTGACGTTCTAATGCAGGACAGGACACTTGCTGCACCTGAGCAGCTTCAGCACAGTTCAAGGGTTTGTTTATTTGATGAGAGTCTCAGCTACAGGACTTATTGCCAGGTTTGTTATCTTGACAAAACTGAACAAGAAGATAACATTTGTTGGAGCTGTGGGTGCCAGAGGGAAATCAAATAAAAGTTAATAAGTGATGCACACTGCTGAAAAATATGACTACAGTTTGAAGATCTGCTGTTGTTCCTGCTGCGGCAATCGAATCTCAACCTGAAGGCAGTAAAAGCTACAAAGGGCAACTCTTCAGGAGTGCAACTTCAGTACTTGGTAGACGGATACATGTAAGTCAGTTAGTGCCATCTATTTGCAAGACAGTACCAAAATGTTTCTGAACATAAAAACTGTATTGCACTGGAAGTGCATCTATAAGAAAGATTATGTTGCCTCAGCAAGACTGAACCAACAAAGTGTTGCAGTGTTATGGTATAAAATGCATATATGGGTCATGTATGCATTTATAGAAGACATCTTACACACTATGCATCTGTAATCTAGGTGTTTGTTTTTCAGGGGTATTTTTTTGGTTTGTTTTTCTGTTCTGCAATGTTTCTTCTTCATGACATTAAACATACTTGCAAGTGTTTAAACAGGTGATATAAACTGAGAGTTTGGTAAATAATGTTGCTAATTTACATCCTCTCCTTCCAGTACTCACATTGCTGGTAAATATACTCTAGTTTATCTTTGGAGTTTATGAGAGATTAAGCCTTACTTGTTGCTTTAATAATTCTCTAGATGTGTCATTCTTGCCAAGTCAGTAACTGAACAAAGCTTTGAGATCTTCAGTAGTAGCAAAAATATCTTAGGAAATTGTAAGAAATTGTAAGAAATTCGGTGCCTCTGGCACAATGTACACATTCTGTTCTCTGTTTTTCAAAAGCCCATTGGCAGCAAACTCAGCACACATTGGGAACTAATGGCAACGGCGGCCTTGACAGAAAACCAGTGTCTTTAAATAGGAGATGGTATTGGTTTAGGAATATCTGGTAATACTGTTTTGTCAGTTAAATAAAATACTTTACCTATCTTACTGTCCTAATCTGTCATGGAATTGCATAGCAACAGTTCAAATGCACTGACATATTTTGCGCTGAGAATATATTATTCCTAAGTGTCATGACTAGGAGAAGTGGCTTCTATTTGTTTTCAAGTTTTCCATCAATAGGTAGTCAAAAGATACATTTAAAACACAGTTTTCTTTGTACTTTCAAGTAGTAAATGGTCATTTTACAAATATAACAATATCCTTGCCTACAGTCTTGGAAGTATTATAAGGAAAAAGCATTGCCCCTATTAATGTCTCATGAAGAATTCTCACTTGTAATCGACACAAAATTATTATTATGCTGTTATTGACAGATCATTTTATATCTGTGGTGAGGTACTTTAATTTGCAGTGCTTAATGGAAAGATAAATGACTTAACAGAGCCATAAGGTATTAAGTTGTCTTTGCCAGAGAATTTGAAACACCAGCAGCTGATGCACAGTAGCATAGTCCTAGTAGGAATCACGCCCATGTTAGCATCCAAAAACACATCTCATTCATTTGCAGGAGTCATTTCTGAGTGACATTGAAAAATGTGTCAAATCCAACATTTGGAGTTTATTTGTATGTTTGTCTTTATATGAGATTCCTCACAGAGATTTCCTCAATTTCTAAAGCATGAACAATGATTCTTCAACAAAATGCCAAGAAAAGGACTATTAACTTATGTTGTGAATAAAGCTATTGAAAGAAATGTGCTCAATTGTTTCATGTCCAGTGATACAGCAGTCTGATCTTTCAAGTTAGGTGTTCAAAATAAGCAGAAAGATTTTGTCATTCTCAATATTTTGATAAGAAAGTATATTTTGCAGTGTAGTCTTGATGTTTGCTCCTCCTTTATGACTGCCACTAATTCTATTTTGGAAAACAAATATTGACTCTCTCTTTCTGTGTCTTTGTTGTGGAATGTTTATTATGTCTTGTGTAGTTGCCCAAGTGCTCATTTGAAAATTTGATTTTTAAATTAGAGTTTTAGTGCATTTTTTCACTTCCAGTAGTTAAGTATATATGCATACAAGAAATTTGTCCATTTCACTAGAAATCATAGAAAAACTTATTCTTGCCTGTAGGCTGCAGGAAAATGAGAGCCTGTTTAATATCCCAGACTTGATTTAAATTCCCTTTTTTGCTGAAGTCATTTTTATAACTTTATAGGAAAAAAATAAATGTCATATTTTCAAAGATCAACAATGCAATAAGTTTAGTTACCTGTAAAAAATATGCACATTCTTACAGAAAACATAGAAATATTTTGCAATTTGGACAAGTTAGAATCACTGATGTTAACAGTGGTAGCTGATGAATATGTAATATGAAAACTCTCTAAGGTTTCAAAGCATACACTGCAAACACTGACACATGAGGTTATACCATCCGTGTTGTGGCTATTGATGTTCCTGGCATGTCACTTTGACCATATTAACTTTGGTTTGTTTCTTACTTCTACTTTACCAAACATACCATGTTTGTTTTAGTTTTCAAAGTATTTTACCGACTGTCCTCTAACAATCTGTCAGGTTATGAGTTAAGTTCAACATGCCAGCATGATTTCGGTAGCTGTTAATTTTTTAGCTCTTAGCCTATAAAAAATGCAAACTTGATATTATTTTAAGCTCTTTGTTAAAGCACATTTTTAAGATCTGTAACAACAGAATCCACCTATTCATCCCGTAAGAGTGGATATTACTCACTTGCTAGATTTTCAGCTTTCCCAGATATGTGATAGACAATGGAAATATCTGTGGGGATTTGTGAATATTCTTCCTAAAATTCCTCCTTTGTCATGATGGCTGCAATTTATTTATAAACTCTTGGGTTATTTCTGAGCCTACTATGTTAATCAGCAATTTTTGTTTCCCTGGAGTCCTGTATGTATCTTTTGATGCCCATTTTAAATTTAGCTTTCATGGGTCTTAGAGTAAAGGACATATTTTACTATGATTATCTACAAAATCCAGACATATAGGAACTTCATGTACAGTCCAGTTCACTGAAAGGAGTGTTCAAGGACCACCCCCCTTCTTTAATAATAAAAATGGTGATGATAATGAATTAATAATTTATTTTGTTTGAACTGGTAGAATGGTTTGTTTCATTTCAGTCGCATCCCTGCAACGTCATTGCTTTAAACACATGTTCTTAAACAGTGTTGACAAAATATAATAAGAGCATAATTTGGCTCATAGACAAGCATAGTAGCTTAGGTACTAAAAACCCAAGAACCTGAGCATTTTAGGCTGTGCACTGGGAATGGAAAAGTGAGGAACTCCACACTGAACTTTACAGACATCATTACGGTAGTTTAGGCTTGTTTGTAATAGTTCTTTAAGTCCCTGTTAATTTGTTCTCAATTCAGTATCTGTGTTCTTTTGTATTTAACTTTCAAGGTAAACCAACTAACTATATGATAGTTGCTCGAAGCAGAATATTTGTCTTCATACTAGGTAGATCTTAGAAAAAATGATAAGCAGAGTTATAGAATAAATAGAAAATTTCAATCCAGACTTGTCAGTCTTAACTCACTCTCAGAATCTTGCAGTTTGTGCAGCAGAGTTATTTAAAATGCTGTTTTGAAGGGAAAAAAACATTTTTGGTTCTCTCCCAAAAAATATTGTTTTGTTATAAAATAAATTGCTATTTCCTGGACAGATTTTGAAAGACAAGCTTCAAAAATAGTCAGTGGTTTTGCTGTGTCAGTGAGCTTCATGATTTGCGAATTGTTCTTTGATGGATGCTTTACTGTTACGATGATTTGACGTTCTGCTCATCAATATTAAATTGGAGATATCCAATTTTGTACTAATAACACCTTGCCAATTAACTGTATTTTCTTCAGTCAATTCCAGTCAAATCAGGTCTGCAGAACTCCCATCTGAATTTGCTTTCTGGTTGCTTTTTTGAAATCTGCATTGCTACAGCAGCCGGTTTAGGACGGGCTTGTTCCAAAACGCGGGAACATATGAGCTAACATAAAGCTTCATCTTTTAAGATATCTATTTCCAAACACACTAAATTTCTTGAGCTGTTGCTCTGGAAGTCTACAATAAAGCAGAAGTTTTATTTGCTGCCTTGCCACCGCAGCATCGCAGGGACAGTGCCAGAACACATTCCTTCCAGTCACTTTGTTCAACTAGCAGGAAATCACGGATGGCGTTGCTGAGCGTAGATAATTACTGCCTGACCTTGAGTGAACTCATTTGGCGGGTCCCTAGTGGCACCCTAAATGTCTGAGGAAGGAAGAAGGCTGGCTTCTGTTTCAGACATTTCACTGAGGAATTGTAGACTAACTGTTTGGAAGTTACTTAATTTCTGCTGTATGGTTCTGAACCTGCAGTGATGAATTCAGCAGGAGCCTTGCCACCCATTTAGCAGGAACCTCCATCTATTTTCAGTGTGCATGCACACACACAGAGGCCACACACACTGGTCCCCAGCAGGTGATGTGGTTTGGCATATGTCACTTCTTTCTTCCTTTACACCAGCAGTGAAACTGCAGTGCAGAGAGAGCTGAATCATTGTTTTGCAGAGATCTTACTGTTACCAGTAGGCAAAACCTATTTCTCTACTGTAAAATGTGTCACAGTGGTCTATAACTTTGTTGCTGTGAGGCACCTTGTACAAAGTTATCTGTTAAGGTGATCCCAAATTTTATTCAGGTCAACAGGAATCTTTCTCTCTTGGGGAGCTCAGTCATGCTCAGCTGGATTTTTTTATTCCTTCTGAGTTCCCAAAGAAACATTTTACAGTTCTTCTGTATCTAGGAACAACTTTATTTTACATGTATGTGTACATAAATAAAATTTAGAATGGAAATTTCATAGGGTATAAGGATATGTCAGTAAATTGAAAGACACATCTGCCTAGTTCTTCAAAAACATCAGCAATAACTGTAATAGTCTGGATACCTCCAACCTTACAGAAAATACACAAGAATTACTTTTGTAGGCTTGAAGTAGATATTAAATTTGTTAAGTGCTTTATTCTGGTCTTTGAATTGCATGTTTAATGGTACTATTTTAGAGTAAATGGAAATTTTTAAGCATCAAATAATATCATTGAACCTGTACTCATATGGCCTAGCCTGGGTTAATATACTTTGATAGTTTCTTGCTATTGTTACTTTTAAAAAATTCAAGAGGAGCATCTTGTTTAGTTACTGGAAAGATTTTTCCAACATTGACATTGGTTCTGGAACATGTCTTAGACTTAACCTTCATTCAAGGTAAAGCAGATACATTCAATGAAATCATATTTGCAGGAAAGAAAAAGTGTTCGCAATGGGATGGTCATTATCAGATAATTTTGGAAAAAAGAATAATTAGCTTCTCTGTCACTATCTCAAATGGAGCTGGCTTAATCCTTTAGGTATGAGACATACTAAGCATTATCCCTTACTTCTCAACTGAAGTTCATCTCTGTCTCTTTCCCTATATGTGAAAGGTGGCAATGACTTGTTGTTTTTAACAAAAGTAAAAATCTTCTAAATTTTGAGATACCCACAAGTACTGTTCCATATCACCTCTTCAGCACAGACTATACTTAGTTTACAGAAAAATGAATACACTGTAGATAGGGCTTGTGGGCAGAGTAACCGTCAATTGACAAAATGTGATTTAGTCCTCATTCTTAGGCCTCCTCTCATAATCAGACATCACCTAAATGCTGAATGAGAAGTATGAAATTCATCAATTCATAAACCAGGTGCCGTGTGATACGAGTATTGCCAGCTTCATCTGCCATCTCTCAGAACCTGGAGAGGTGAAATTTGTTGTGCAGCCCCAGCTCTGATGAACAAAATCGACACGAGCTGTGGGAAGAGATTTGCTGGCTGGACCCAAGAGATGCAATTGGCATGCAGGCTGGGAACAGCGGAGATGCTCTGCTCTGCTCTGCTCTGCTCTGCTCGAACTGTCCTGGGCAATGGTCAGTCAACCACGCAGCCAGCCAGCCAGCCAGCCAAAACCACCCTGCCTGGAGCCCAGGGAAAATCTGCAATGGGGAAGGTGAGTCCCTGTTAAACATCCTCCTGTATTTCTGCACCTGAGGAGTCCTGGCAGTAAGTTTTATATTTTCTCAACAAGCTCCTTGGTAAGGTATATTGAGCATGTCAGTGATCTCAGTGATTTAATGCATTTGAAAGTGCCTCACCATTTGCTAAATAATCAGTAATTCAGATAACTTGGTTGGAAGTTAAAAATATGTGTGATAATGTTCTAGCCTGAAGTATATGCTAGTTTTCATTTTCTTTTTTTCTCATGGTAGTTTTTCTTCCCTCACACAGTGATAAGCAATGATAAAATCCAATTATTAAGTTGGGAGCACTATTGTAAGAAAAGATAAGAGTAGCTTGTTTCTAAATGTTTTGTCCTTTTACCAGTAAATTGAATTTTGACAGTAAAAAATTGACATTTTATGAAATTGAGGTTTAGCCAGATCTGATATGCTCACTGAATGAGATGGAAGAAATAAACTTAATACATTAACTGTTAGATAGTTTATTTTCATTTAATATTGATCAACAAATATTTATTTAATTGTCAGTAAGAGGTAAGGGACTAGATTTTTGGGGGGATTAATGGGTACTAAGGTTGCATTTTAAAGTTATATTGAAAACTACATTTAACATTTTGAATGTAAAGAAAATCCAAACATTATATGCATGGATTAAAGAATATATTATATATGACAAAATATGATTAAAATTATGTGTATTGCATTCATGTTAAAAGGCTGCATATGCAGCTGTTAATTGTATAGTTCACCAGTCTTTTAAAATGAAGGGAAATATCAGAACCTTGTTATATAGCCTTTAGTGCTAAACACTTTTATGGGATATTTAAAATTCATTATTCCATCTGGGGCTTAAATGTGTTGCATAGTCACAGTCCACACAATACAACAAAACAAAACAAAATGTGGATTAGACTAGTGGCGGGCAAATCTAAAAAGCTTTGGCAATTCATTTTGAACTAAAAAAAAAAAAAAAAGAAAGTCTGAATAGCTTCCAGGATCCAGCTTGACTATTCAAACCTTCTGGGTCTGAAAATCCGGGCAGCAAATACTGTGAGAACTGCCTGTCGCATTTTGGCCTCTTGTGTCCAGTCTTAGCTGGATGATGGCAGAACCAAGACACAAAGCATTTACAGCATAAATAAAAATGAAGTGGGAAAAAAAAATCTGGTATTTTCCAATTTACTGAAACAGAATAGTTTCCAAGTCATTTCAAGTAGAGGGAGGAAGGCAAGATGTACCTTTGTTTTACCAAAATTATCCAATTAGCTCACATGAAGATGAATTTGGGTTCTAATCTCTGCTGGTACATTGCCATTTTTAGCAAATGCCTACTTATACCTACGGAAAAAGCAAGAACACAGCAGTGGTATTGTTTTATATGTCTCATAATCTGGATGCAGCAGAATATCCAACAGCAGAGAAGCAATAATGGATTTTGCAATAGTCAAAATTTCAGCAAGTCAGTTCACAAATTTGTCATGTCCTCATAATTTTATTTCATGCAGTCTATAGACTATATAATACATATGCTTCAAAGCTAGGACATCTGTTACAAATTTACAAATGCGAGGTAGTTTGCCAAACTACCCAACAGAGACATGAGCACACCTGCTCAAACAAGTTGGAAGCATTACAAATGTACAAACTTGACCTAGGCTTTATGGAACGGCAACACTGATTTCATAATGCTAAAAAAAAATAGACAAAATGTCAGCTATATAATCTGCAATTTATTGATTGATGAACACATCTGCTGATTTAATATTCATAACAAATGCCAAGTAAATTATGCCTCTTTATAGAAGCCCATTTCCAAAAATGCAAAGTTTATAAAAAGTCCCTCATGTTTTGGTTTTCAAAGTAGAACAAAAATTCCAGTACTACATGGCACATCCCAATGAATTTGTTGAACAGGGTGGTATTGTAGGAAAGAAAAATAATGAGACAAGCTTAATGAACTAGAAAATATCAGCTGAAGCCAACAGGATTCAGCGTTGGCTGAATTCCCACTGGATCAGGCTCTGTGTGAAGGGACAGCCACAGTGGGGAATAGGATCTCGTGTCTAATCTAGTCTCTCATAATGGGACCTCTGTTATCTGCTCTAATGAAAGATATGTCTATGCAGTGTTTTGCAGGCAGATGTGAATTTGCTCTGCCAGTTTGCTAACCTGCCTAGAAGCTATGCGTATCAGACAATGAACCTTAACTAATGCACATTGTTTCTCATTGCAGCTTATTAGCTCGGATTTGATGTTAACTAGTGTATCTACTTTGTTTCTGATTTGGAAGTGACTGGCTTCCAACCTGGTCCAAGTGTGGGCTGTTGCCATCACGGTGTTCAACTGTATCTGAGCTTGAAATGCACTATAGACGTACCTTCAGCATTTCAGAAAAAGAGATAGATGGTGTTACCATGAAAAATGAAGTTCAATGCTTTACCAGCAAACCATTCAATCAGGAAAAAAAACCAACAAACTTTATTTGAGTGATGAACGCAACACGATAGGTTTTTCCAAAGAAGAAAAACTTTATGAGGACAAATTCTCAAGGATGAAAAACCAGAACTTCTAGCAATATTCTTTTAGATTTGGAAGTGAGATAACAGGCATAACAATATATTATAAAACAGTGTTTCTTGAGTAGGACGAAGACTTTTGTTTCACTGAGTGCTACCAGGCTGGGTCTCTGGATCTTCTGCACAAAATTGAAGGCTTGAAGGTGGGGATGATATTAAAGGAAAATGCCTAATTCTCATGCAAAGTACTAGATGAAAGATCATAGATTTTTCTCTACCAGGTCAATTTCTATGACAAATGTAAAGGGTGTATCTAAGGACTCACAACTGCACTTTGAAGCTTTTCCTATTGATGAGCTAGGCCACGAGGACATGACAATCCGGTGTACCATACTGCTAAGGCAGCCCAGATTTCTGGGGAGGAATCCACAAGATGAGGCATCGGTGCAGCTTAGCTGGCACAACATCTCAAAGAGATAGTACAGTGGTTTTGCTTAGCATGAAGTAAAAAACTATAATATTCAGTAAAAATCGTAAGTAAGTTAATGGCACTGGTAAGGCCTTGCAAAGCAGCAGAATAAATATAGCTCATCATTCCTACTACTTGTCATTTTTTCATTGCTGGTATGTATGTGGGAGTTTCAAGTAAAAGTAAACTCTTCTGTTCCCAGAGGACGGCACCCTGCCTCCTTGTGCATAGAGCTAATGGCCAGTCATGCCACTCTGAGTTCACAGACACACACGGACAAAAAAACCCAACCCTCCTGTCTACGATCTGCAGCTGGTCCACATCCCATATAAAATATCTTTTCAATTTCCCTTTTTAATTCAAAAACATTCCAGTCTCATTCTGAAACAGAGTGAGCAGATGGAATCATGCAGTACAGAAAAGCAATGGTAAACTCAGACAAAATAATCCAAGGAAGTTATAAAAAGTTGAAAAGTATTGTAACTCAGGGTTAGTCCTCAGGAGAACACTGGGGTTTATGGAAGCTAGGAAACTATAAAAATGTAAAATATGGACAACTTAAAAGGAAAAGAAAAAAAAAAGATTTTCACAATTAAGGTATTTCAGAAATCTTTTAAGAATTTCCTCATTTTTCTAGTCTTGGTGCCCCTTTCATGAAAAATAAAATGTTTCAATCAGTTATCACAAGGTAACATTGATTGCTCCTCATTTTGCATAACCCAGTGGCCTCCAATCAGCCAATGAATGTAGGATATATATATGATAAAGAGGGAGGAATGGGGGAATGCAGGAAGGCAAATGGACAGAAAGGGCCGGGGGGGGGGAATTATAAGTTGTACAGATACCTATGGTAATGGCAAGAAAAAAGGAACTGAAGATTTTTGTTTCCTTTTTTGTTAGAGGAAAAGATCATGGTGGATGAAGAGCTGGACATGAGCCAGCAATGTGCACTCGCAGCCCAGAAAGCCAACCCTGTCCTGGGCTGCATCAAGAGAAGCGTGGCCAGCAGGTCGAGGGAAGTGATTCTCCCCCTCTACTCTGCTCTGGTGAGA
>JAVKLA010000030.1:26246412-26258302 GCA_034782735.1 Sagittarius serpentarius | reverse complement strand
TTATACCTTGCAAGTACTGCACTTAAGGACTGGGTAAAAGAATGAGCGGCAGCTGGTCCACACTTGGGAGCTGTTTTGCCTGCTATAGTATTGGATAGTAATGGATATGATGCCTCACTGGAGACAGAAAGGCTGGCTCGTTTGTGAACTGCAGGCTTCCTGAGGAAGAAGAAATTCTTATGAGATTATCCTTGCCTCGTTCTAGTCTGTATCTACAATGAGGTAAGGATAATCTTGCCAGAAAATCTTACCTCTTATTTTTGTAGTATATCCCTTTTTAATGTCCAATGTGCAAATATTTACAGGCATAACAACTATGAGAAAAGAAAACAATACCTATCTGTGGAATTACTGTTGTGGTAGATAACAAGGAATCTGATTTGGCAATGAACCTGCCACGCTGTATTTCAAATAACTCATTTATACATGCTCATTCCCTCATACAATTATTTACATGGGGAGTAGATTCACAAAAACCTTTCTGTCCATAGGTGTATTATGTGGACCAGACAATGTAATAAGCTTTGAATGTTCATATTTCTTTACAAAGATTGTATGATTTCAAATGATGTGGCCTTGAAAAGCTACAAACACCAATGGGAAAATAAACTGAGCTGAAGTAACACTTACACTCTCACCTAAATATCAATTTCATGTTTAATAGGCTAAAATAGGAGACATTACTTTAAACTGTAGTGTGAAAAAAAGCGTGCTAAAAGTGACTTTAAGTGCTTTCCAACTTACTCTACAAAATGCCATGATAAAGTTCATAAAAGATGTTCTATTTCAAGTAACCTTTACTCTCAGTAAACCAGCCTAGAAATAAGAAAGCCTCCATACAGTTATCATGGATGCTTAGGATCTTGAAAAGATTACTCCATAATTACTAAGCTTAGGAGTCATGCAGTAAGTTGGCCTTCAATAGTATGGCTTTTTTTATCTTTGTTATCAATAATGTCATATACTTTGTATTAAAAGCAATTTAGCTCTATAATATTACTACTGTACAAAAAGGAGCAAAGTAACAGTATACATGTGTGCATGTACACACACATGCACACTATGATATGTATGTAGGATACACACTAGTTATCAATCAACCCTGTTTTCATTTCAGAATGCAACATTCAAGGAACTACAAGGCAAAACCAGTATGAATTCTAATAGTCCATTTCATTGGCTGGAGATTGGACAAGTATTTTATAAAATGGAGAAAACCAGAAGCTGTGTAACAGTAGACTGGTTTTCTGGAGGACACTTCTTCTTCTGGATTAACTTGGACTATACATCTATAATCTTTATCCTATCTTCAAGCACCTTCATAGTCTGAAGTCATAAACTGGTTCTCTAGTCCGGCGCAGTTTATATTTCTTTTACCCTTTCAAAAGTGAAAGTCAGTCTCAGTTGTAGAACTCAGTTTTTCCCATATAACACTTTTTCCCTTTTAGAAAAACATCTTTTGATATGATTATTTCTAGGCTGTTGGGGATCTGTTGTCCACCTGTTTTTTTAAGTTCTATCTTGGGAATTTTTGAGATCTTGAGATCTCTGTTTCTCACTTCTTGAACTATGTCATGCCCCCTTTCTGGAAGATGCTCTCTCTTGCCTATTCTTTGTTCATCTTCAGTAGCTGCCCAGACATTTTCCCTGTTAGAAAGATGAATTCCTACCAGTGAAGCTTTAATTTCTGTTACATTTAAGGAGTCTGCTCCTTTTCCCCAACCAGATCTCACTGGCACTGCAGAAAGCTGAGCCCTCGATTGCACTGCTCGATTTCTTCTTTAATTTCTTAAGTCCAAGTGTTATGGGGAGAGCTGAGCGAAGACCAGTCTTTCTTCTTCAGTTTTTAAGGAGACAGAACACTGACTAAAACAATGAAATTCCTGTGGTTCAAATGGACTATGTAGGAATTAGTTTAAACCTGTGGGTGAGGAGTACAGAAGCACCATAGATGGACTGAACTAAAATACTTAATTACAGGAATAAGCTAAGAATGCACATAGAGTCATTCACTGTGGCTTAGCTGACAAGTGGATTTTGATTGACCTGTAGACATATGGATATTTTGGTTTGGTGTCCATCAGCCTGAGCTAAGTAAATATTCAGAAATATACACATGGTTCAGCTACTGTGGAAACACTCTTATTTTGAAGTAAAGAGGGGGTGTGAGGTGTTTACTTTCTGTAAATTATTATCAGTTATAAGTAAAGTTATTTCTGAAAAGGTTATAATCTGGAAAGAAGAAAGAAAAAATAAACTCATTTTTATACCAGAATGGGTGGATTCATCTGTCCATTTACAGTATTTGTACAGTAATATTGATGCTTTCCAGACATGCTTAGAATGTTGGGGGAAAAAAAAAGTGGATAAAATATGTAATGTTCACTGTGGGGAAAAACAATAGAAGAAGACGATAGGGATGCTGGAAATCACTGCAAATGGTAGCAAACAACCAATATATACTACAGCAGAAGTAAGAAGAACCACAAAGCTCCATTTGTGACAAAATCATGACAAGAATATAAGTCACAATATGTTAAAAATACTGTAACAGGTAATTGCTGCATACAATAATTGTTGGTATATTTTTTCTACTAAAAGCAGAGATGAACTGGTACATTTTATATCCAGCTACATAATGTTATAGACATCAAAAACAGTATATAAAGAGTGTGAGAATAATAAAAAATACTGCTTTGTAAGTAAATCTAATAAACCCACAGAAAGGGTTACAAGAAATGAAGTTCCATCTATAAAGTTGTAAAAGGAAAGTAAATCAAGATTGCATACTGCACAGGGCCAAATGTTGATGTGTTACAGTTACCTCAATGGAATGTGGTTAACATCAAAACCATATAGAATAGCTTTAAAACATGCATTTGGACAGATACCTTTCTCTCTTCAGAGGCATCACTTTGAAGAGACAAAAGATGCATCACCTTTAATTCAATGCTTTTAGAAAGGGCAAGGGGAGAGGAACAAGTTTTCTAAACTGTGAGCAACACAATTCTTCCTGTAATGTAAACTCTATTAATTTTAAAAAATGGTATTTTTTAGCTTTCAGGGATGCACAAAATACTAGAAAATATATTCTGTCCAAATAAGCATAGCAGAAGATCATTCAGGAATGACCAACTCTGGTCCCATCATGCTGTCTAAAATGTTTATAGAAGCAGAGCTAGTCAGAACTGCTTTAATTTATACAATTAATAAATTAGAAGAATCTGAAGTTCTCTGGGAGACTTAAGGTAGTTTGTTTTCTATGCTTTCTGTAATATGCATTGTATGCTTCTATTTACCACCTACTGTAAAACTGACCATGGCATACAAATATCAAAGAAGGAAAAGACTTTTTATTTTCTCTAGATACATCATAAATATGGTCCTGTGCAATAGGTTTGATATTTCTGATTTCAGAAGTATACCACTGGGTTTCATTTCATTTTTTTTATTCAAATTCGTCTTGTCATTCAGCAGAAATGAACAATTTCCCTCCTGCTTTTGAAATGTGCTGCTTCCCGTCCAGGTGTCTGGTAAACAAGAAATTTCTCTTCCATCAATACATAATTAGATCTTGAAAAGCCTAACTTCTAGGCATGTAGGATGAGATTCTGAACTGACATATTCAGTGCTTTGAAAAGAATTTAAGTCTTCAAGCTCTAAGATGGGGAAGCAAACACTTTCAGCAGCAAACATGATCTGGGAGGCACATAAAAATTTAATAGGCGTGTACATGAGCAGTCTGAATCTTTCACAGAAATAAGAGTCAGCTCCAGAGAACAGTGGGGATTATGTCACAAGGGCTACTTGTCCAAAACTGACGTGCTTTTGTGTCACTTTGAGGAAACAGAGAAAGAAGGTTCAGTATTACGTATAGTGACTTCTATGGACTGGACCAGTTGCCAGCCTCAAACAGCAGCACACCAAACGAAGAAGTTCATGCAATGTTTTCCACAGGTTTATAAGAAAGCAAATAAACCCAGTCATTCTGGAAATAATTTATCTGTGAGTAAGGATGGCAAAGTTTAAGTAAAATACAAAATGATATAGAGTAAACCATTAAATTTTACTTACAATTTTACTGTCTCGTGCATTCATAAGAGACATTGAATATGTACACCTAAAATTTGGGACCTGTGTTAAAAATTCAATTATTACAGTCCATCTGCTTCAAAACATGTACTGTACAGTAGAAACAATGAACTCTTTAATAGATTTTCTTTTCTTTTGAAGTAACAGAAAAGGCCTACTAGGAATAGCAGAAGAGATGGAGACATTACCTTATGAGAGGTGGCTGTGGTGCCTCTCTAATGTAAGAGAATATTCTCTCATGGGTTTCAACTCTGATTGCATCAATAGCTGAAGTGTACCCATTTGGTTTTATGCCTTTTGTCTTTTATGATATGTAATGTATTTTTCTCTACTTGTGTTAATCCTTTAGTCTGACACATGAGCTATGTCTTCCACATCTTCACATTACTAGGCTTAACATACAAAACTGCTCATAAAAGTCTGTACAGCAAAGGTCCCTAATGCATTTCCAAGCATTTTGAATCTGGCATGGGCTCCCAGAGGAACAATGTTCTGACACATTTTCGAGGCTGGGTAGCCACTGTGGTGGTGCCTTGGGAAGCTAAGGCGTGCCTTGGCTGTGCCTGCTGGCCACGTCTGCTCTTTTCCCTCTCCCACATAGATCCTGTACGGAGACAGTCATACACCACAAGCCACCTCCTCCTTTCTACTGCACCTGATGCCCCAGCAGGTACAGTCTTGGTGTGCGTCACCATTCAATGGTACTGTGAACTCACGGGCTACCAGGTGGCTTACTGTCTTCCACTTGATTAGCCTAAAAAAGGCACTTTTACAAATCTGTTAAATGAACAAGAAAGAATTTACATTATCTCCTTACTGACTTGGGAAAAATTGCTTGCCCATGTCTTGGTCAACTTCTGACATAATTTTGCTAGTTAATGCGGTAAAGTACTCAGAACACTGAGTTTCAAAGGCCAGTGATCTTTCTTTTACCAGCTGTTTCAAAACACGTATGTTCTCATATAGAGTAAGGGAGAAAAGCTTGTGTTCTGAAGTCTGATTTCTGCACAAAAAAGGTCATTTTAACCCTCTGGATCTGCTTCAGATAGTTCAGGACTTCAGGCCTCACCCTATCCACCTTAGGACCTCCTTAGATCTGTCGTTGTCCTTATCTCCTAGTACCTGAAGCTACCCATTTTGCTCATCCTGGTGCCATCTACCTTGACATTTCTGCAATTCTTTTCTTTCCCTCCCATAGGAAACCATTGGTTTTGTCCTGTCCTGTCCTGAGAAACAGCTTGATTCATTTGCCAGTTCCGAAGAGAGCTTAGGCTCAGCTCTTCGTGCTGTCATTTCATGAGTGATGGTGTCAGCCACATTCAGGCTGTTGATATCCCTGCCTTACATCTTTGCCGTGATGCACTGGGGCATTGTAACTTCACTAGGGGTTTTGAAGAAGTGCAGGTGAAAAGTGGCATAAGATTGGAAAAAATACTTATCTACTTTAAAATGGAGCTTTCAGGTGAACCAGTTAGGAAAGTTACTACATGAAGTGATGATCTGTGATATCAGGAGGCAGGGCTACTCAATTCAGTCTTTGCACAGTTCTCTTTTTGTAGAGGAAAAAAAACCAACAAGAACAAACAAAAAAAAATCCTCAAAACACAACCAGACCTGCAAACCTTTTTACAGAACTTTGTGATTGTTTTTCCCCTCCTACACATTTTTTCATGTCTATATGAAGTTATGAGGAATATGCTTAACTGTAATATAAATTTCATAGCTACCTCTTCATTTTTGCTGTTTTCCAATTTGGAGTGCACATTAAAGCTAACAGCTTCAGTTTACTCTCTCTGAGCAGTTTTGCATCTAACATAAACTTGAACCTGAAAGTACAGGAAGATCTGTCAAGTTTATTGTTTTTTGTTTGCTCTGGCTTGTGCCCATGTTAAACATAAAACGAGAATTGCCCATGCTAAATATAAAATGAGAATTAAGGTCATTTAATTCAAGGAAATAATGCCAAGGAACTCATAACAGGCTATTTGTGTGGTCTAAGAAAATAGATTAGTTGAAGCACTTTCTTCTTTTGTAATTCCTAGTATTTTCAAAGACTAATTTGTTAGCAGTAAAGATCAATATACCCTAGTAAACAAATTTACTAATATTTCTCATGATACTGGTGTGGAGATCTGTGTTATATATGGTGATACCTTTAAAAAAAAATCTGTTTATTTATTGAAGTGAGGAGAGTTTTAGCTCTCTTCATCCTAGCTCATAGGTATATTCTGAATTATAACAAAGGGCTTTAAGTTGTTCTCGATTATGATCTACAGTAATACCATAAATCTTCCCTGTATTGATTAGTCTCACAGAGCTGGATTTAGCTTCAGTGTAAAAGTGAGCTGTGAAAGGAGTTAGGAGCAGTTTTCAAGATAATGCTGTAATTACTGTGTACATAATCAGATGCTGGATACTTTTCAGATGTACTACAAAGAACCGTATTAAAAAGGGGGATCATATGTACAAAAGAGGCTATTTACTGTCTTAAGTATAGGACGAACACAAACATAATCGTTGCTACAAATAAAACTATATACCTCCAGCAGAGCAGCTAAATACACAAATAAAAATCTTCTTCGATATATAGAACTTCTTCAATGTAAAGTAAGTTATTTGCTTGTTTTGTCTTATACAGTTTTTGTTTGTTTGTTTGTTTACTTCAACCTCTTTCTGTGCAAATTAGGTTATACCTGTACAGCAACCTAGTCAAAATTTCCAGAAGACTGTATCTGGAGAACGATAATCTCTGCAATCTCACCTAAGACTATTGATCTAAATATATCCTGCTGTTAGATTACTTTCTTTGCCTTACAGGTTTTACATGTATTGCTACCTATAATTAACCAGAGCCTGTCTGGTCTTTTAATTCTCAAGCTAAGAGGGAACTGAAATGTAGAATTCACCAGGTCCGTATAGACAGGCAGAATTCAGCTCCCTACTTGGAGAAGTATATTAGGGTACACAGATCTTCTGAGCGGATTTTCTGTGGGTGAAGGGGTGATGCTATGGTTTTTTACTTTCAAAAAGTGACTGAGAAAAAAACAAGTGAAGACGGCTAGGGAGAGAATAGAGCTGTTCTATTCTACTATAGGCCAGTTAGTGGATTCCAGTGGGAAGTAAACCACAATCTTTTGTGGTTTAATGTAAAAAAACTTTAATCACAGGACAACTGAGAGACAGTATTGTGATGCCTTCTCTTGCAAGTAAGAACCAGCACACTGTAAAGGGCAATGTAGAAAATCCCAGGCTAGTTGTATATTATGAATACCTCTCCATAATGTGAACACCTTCTGAATATTATTGAATATCAGAGCATTATCACCAATGTAATAAACATTCAGGTTGAATCCACCCTTTCAAACTGAAATTTTAGATACGGCAGAACACAAGCACATACTGTGCATTGTTAGCACTCAGAAGACCTGGTAACAGTACTGGAACCCAAATGAGTGTGATAGAGCTTTGCAGGAAACAAAAAGAAAACAAGCGGGAAAAAGAGTAGGACATTTCAGCAATTCCTAAATGCTATTTTTACTTCTGTGGGACAACCATTCTGGTGGCTGCCAGGTTCCGGATACTACTCCAAAAATCCTGCGTTTTAATGGATACTCTGGAGGTCAGATCCCAAGCTGGTCTAAAACAGCAGCTCTCTAATAATATAAGCCATTTTTGCTAACAAACATCTGGGATGCTACATGAGTCCTCATGAACACACGAGTTTATAATTTTGAGAATTAAATTATTAATTATGCTTGAAATAAGCTTGGGAACATTTTACTTAGCCTCCTGACTAGACATTTCTTTGTACCTAATGAAACATAATTTTGTATATCAGTAATAAGAAAATTAATGTTATGGAGGCTAAATTGATATTCATCCAAATGAAAAAAAAAAAAAAAGGGCCAAACTAAAAAAGAATATTTCCTAGTTTGTCAGTAAAAATATAAAGATATATACTTTCAGATTCCATAGAAAGAAAACTTGGATTAGGAAATCAATATTAAAACAACCTTTGTTATTAGTGTAAATGTGATCTTATTGCACTCTAATACTACATGCAGAGTTAACTCTTTAAGTCAGTGTCCTGGTTAAACTATGACAGTCAGTCTTGGAATTACTGAGAAGTATAGCTGGAACTGAACCGTCTTCGTCTACTTCAGTTGGGCAGATTTGGTCAGCAGTAGAAATCTAAGCACTGTGTCAGCAATGACATGATGCAAATGGAAAGAAAAAACATATGTAAGAAAATGTAACACTGTTAATATGTTGTTAATAACTGCTAATATGTACTAATAATAATGATTCCAATTCAGTTTCCAGGTATTACCATAATGGGAGTCTACAAAAACTGAAAGTGAGTGTCTCCTCTGTAACATTCACTATTAGACGAGCAAAATAGAGAAAGAAAAAACTGGAAAAAAAATCCGAAGTGTTTCTTCTTTCAAAGGGAAGCACTGGGGCATATAAACTGTCTGCTAAAGTGACTAAAATTGTGAAAGACTAGAAAAAATGAACCTCTATCTCCTGAGGGAGACTTAACTAATATGCCAAACTTTGTAATATTTTATAAACTGACTCATTAAAATCATGCGAGCCTTAAGGATGAATTTCTATAATAAAACGTGGTATCCTTTAACAAAGCAACAAACCCCCCTGCTGCTATTCTGTGGTACAGAAGAAATTTTGAATAAAAGAGGCTGTTCTAATGGACTGTAAGAGCCATTGTGGTCTTAATGCATGCATTTGTTAGGAGATGATTACGAGACTCTGTCAGTGTCTGGCTAAAAGGAGTAAATTTTTAACTAACTAGATTTTAGCTCTTATAAAAGTATTCAAAACTGAATTGTGATGGATCTTAAGTATTCATTGGCTAAATCTATTTCTCTCTCTTGAGATAACACTGTCTGAGTTTTACCTTTTTTATTAATTTATACATGATGATCTTTGTGAAGGACTTGAATTTTCTCACTGCATTTTTACTCTGTCATGGAAAGAAGAGGGAGAAAATCAGCTAGATTAGAGTTAGCCGATTTGTCCCTGGCATTCTTAGAAATGGGGTCTGAAATGTATTCCTTTACAATTGGCTGTTCTGAGACTTAGTCCCAGAAAACATGTTCCTATCAAGACTGTTGTTTGCCCAGAGAAATACCGTTACCATATCTTCATTCTTCCGTCAATAATTGGCTGTGCCCTGTACCACACTCTTACCCACATAATAACCTATTTTGAGGGCTTTGAATAAATTAGATTTCCACTCCATAATCACATTTCACAACAAATCAGTTTAAAGGTTTCCTGGTTGTGACATGGGCTTCCCATTTAATACATTCCTGAGTCGTCATTAGATGAATTCTATACATGTTCCATAACAGGATTTCAGGTGTTCGTCTAGCAATAGCTTTTACCCTGCCTTTTCCTTTACCTGAAATCAGGTCTTTATTCAAACCAAGAACTTCTGCACTATCCTATTTAAATCTTTACCTTCTCATGAAATAAATTAATTCTGATCTCTCCTCCTGCCTTTGAATTAGTGAAATGACAGCTCTTCTCAGTTTCCACCAAGTTTCTGACACAGAGATACACATTTAAAGATAGTCAACTGAGTTCCTCGGTGGCACATAGCAAAGAATTATCAAAATGGAAATTTGCTCATGTGTCTACTTGCATACATTAGTCTTTCTCAAGAAGTACACCACAGTGCCTCATGCACAGGACTGAATTACTTTCCTTGAGAGCTTTTATTCTGACACATTACTCACCCTGCTTTATGGGAAATGGTTAAAAGAGAGATTGTCTCCTGTCATAAAACCAATCGAAGTATTTGAAAGCTGATTTTTTCTATGCCCACTCATTTTAATTTTGGACTTCATTGCGTATTTTGTCAAAAAAGCTGGGGGAAAAAAGATACTGCACTAATAAGTAATCAGGTCAAATGCAAATTTTGTTAGTAGTTGATACAAGTGTGTATTTCAGGTTACAAAGTAAAGCAAAGTTCATTTTCCCTTTCCTTGTTGGCTAACTATTATCCTCCCTCATAAGTATGCCTATTAGCCCAAGGAATGTTTAAAAGCTGCTGCGGAGTTTACTATTGGTTTAATTTGCCTATGGGTGGCAGCCAAAGGTGTACAAGAGATTCAGAGAACTAACGTTCAGGAGCAATGCAAGTTTCATTCAAAGGCAAACTTTAAACCAGGCATTTTTTTCTTATTATTTTAGCTAGAGGTAAATTTTCTAAAGTGAAGGTTTTCAAGAAGTCACCATGACTATGATGACATTGTCACTGACATGGCTGGTGTATTGGGAGTTGTGTTGGCAATATGTTTGAAAGAAAGACAAAGACTGTGTCACGCTGCAATCTGAAAGGAGAGGAGTTAAGTTTTCTGGCACATTCATGAATCCCTGCTTTCACTTCATGTATTACATTGCAATTGTTCTGTGCACCAGTGTGAAAGAAAAAAAAATGGTAAAATTTACTGTCGAGCTACAATTCTAAATTACTGAATGAGCACTAATGACATGACTACATTACACAATCCAGCACCATGTCAAAACTCTAGACTATTTCTGAATATGCTGGCATAGCAACACAGCACAATGCAGTGCCAATGCTGGTGGCAGAGTGTCTGTACCAGCATGGCACACCACATGCTTCTTAATACGTGCTAATAAGCTCTGACCAGAGGATCTGTGCTGGCATGGCTTTCTTGCTGCCAGGGCTAATCTAGCTTCCATGATACTCTGTGGAAGAGCTATCACAGCAACCTTCCACCGCTCTTAAAAGGCAGTTGCAACCATCATAACTGATGGTACACCATAATTCTGAATTGTTTTACTTTTTCATCTTTTGAATTCTTTACAATTATAACTAAAATAGCAGAAGATAGTATTTTTATATTCTTGCCGCAAGTTCATTCAGGTGATTGGGTTTTTTTCCTTACAAAGCTCTCCTCAATGAAAACAATAGTTTACATTGCATTTTGTGATAATCCTGGTTTAGTAGCCATGCCCTAACAATGCTTACTAAAAAAGAGGCAAGAAAAGGCATGTAAACTTAAATATTGTTGGATAGTTTAGGTGAAAGAAATATGTTGGGCAGCTTAGCATTTTCAGGACTGAGAAGACTGAGTATGTGTGGTTAAATGCTTAACTAAGACTTCATCTTAGAAACCTTAATGTTGGAGACTGAAGTTGTGTTTAGTAATATGAAATGATCTGCAACAATACTAGTTTTGGAGCATTACCTCCATAGTGGCTTCACTGCTCATTCCCATCCCTTCGTCTTGCTCTTTCTTCACATGTTCTGTCACACACTACCAAAGGCATCTGAGAAATGATCTGAAGAAAATTAAATTACTTTTTTTGTTCCCTTTTTCTTTTTAATCTGCCATTTTTCTCTAATCAGATTCATAGCTCAGCTATACAAATAGCTCTGCTGTGCTGACACAGTGGTGATGTGCAGTGCATAGACAGACGGCGAAGAACACTTGAGAAGAATGGGAGTGCTTTAAATCAGCCTTGCTCCTGAAGAGTCTGTGTGCTGAAATCACAGCCTAGGGGAAATTCACAGATTGAAGTCTCCAGATTTAGGAGGCCAAAACAATTTTGAGCCTCCGTTTTCTGTATCCAGCATGAGCATAATACTTCCTATACAATCACAGAGATCATAGAATCATAGAATGGCTTGGGCTGGAAGGGACCATCAAAGGCCATCTAGTCCCACCCCCCTGCGGTGAGCAGGGACACCTTCAACTAGATCAGGTTGCTCAGAGCCCCGTCCAGCCTGGCCTTGAGTGTT
>JAVKLA010000030.1:26196105-26246312 GCA_034782735.1 Sagittarius serpentarius | reverse complement strand
CACAGGAGAGGTGTTCCAGCCCTCTGATCATCTTTGTAGCCCTCCTTTGGACCCGCTCCAGCAGGTCCGTGTCTTTCTTGAACTGAGATGTTCTGTGTTAGACAGAACTGTGATGTATCCAGCTTCAGTGATCATGTTGACCATATCATGGCTACCTGTGATAGGCTGGCTAAGGAAAAAAAAAACAAAACAAACAACACAAGAAAAGCTGCAAATAGTAAAACAAATAGTATTGAACATTCGGTCATTACTGATTTTCACTCTTCCCAGAAGACCATTGAAGTTGATAAGAATCTTAGACCATTTCTATTGTGGGATGTTCCGAAGCGGTGGGTGGGAGGTGGGGGGTGTTTGTTGGAGGGGCTATGATGAAAAAGGAGGGGATGAACTCACATGAACACGTCTTTGAAAAAAAGCAAAAATCAGAAGAAATTTTGAATATGAAGTATGAAAGCTGACACCACATAAACTTATTAAGGAAGAAAGTCAAATATCTCTTACCTGCACCTCAAACTTTCTAAAGAGATTTTGATAGGGCAAAACCATCCCCAAAATCTAAACACTTCATCAGTTTATTTTTTTTTACTTCAGTGAGTTTGAAGCTCTCTCCTACCTCTTAGAAGTGTCCATCGTACAGATACAGGGAAAAGGTCAAAAGAATTTAAAGACTATGGCACTGTTGCACTTTCAGTTTGCTTAGCATTCAGGTCAGTTTTTCCTCAGCGTCAATCAAAGACATAGAGACATGGAAGTTGATGGAAGTGGAAAAATACTTTCTGGCATTAGACATTTGTTTATTAATCCTATGGTGTTGGTCAGTGAAGTGATTCACTTTTAATGGGTTGCTTAGCTGTGTAGACCAAAGGATAAGGAAAAAAAAAAAAAGAACAGTTTGGGCTATACTTATCCCAGTGGCTCCATGTGAAATACTCATTGACAGATCTTCTGCTGTTACAACTTGTAATAATTACACTGAAAGCAAAGGAGTAATGTCCAATTACATCATCAGAATATCTTATCCTACTATTATTAATCATTAATTTGGGGGAATTCATAAATAGGTACTATTAGGAGTATCAGTACATGGTATCTACGGTGACTTACAGTTAAACCCTTTAGATAAGAAAAATTTTAATTTCTCGGGATTGTGAGTAAATAGAATAAATTGCTATGAGTACCTTTCCAGACCAATACTCCGATTTATTGCTTTAGACAGATAGCATTTAGATTGCTTTGATTAGCTTCTGATCTTCTGGAGGCTTAATGACCCATGACCAGCTTTAACCTCCACCTTTTCCTGCGTGGGCCCTGTAACATCGTGCCAGGGCTGCCCATCTGCTGAGGCCACCCAGCAGCCTGGCTTGTGTGTAGCCTACTTGACGGGGAGTTGAGCGGACCAGGCCTGACACCAAGAAATGGCTTTTGTCTGAACAGACACCTCATTCTGCACATAGACTAGTCCTGGGCTGGGCACAACTGAATTGTCTGGGAGGTGTGTGTGCCTGTAAGGGGACACTCACAGATCTTCCCAGCATTCAAGCCTCTTCCCAGTTATTTTAACTGAAGTATTTTAACCAGTCAGTCTTTCCATCTTTTTCCTCTGCAGGGTATATACTTCCCTTTGTCCTTTCTTGCCATAGTTATGGCTCATTATTGTACAAGTAACACCTCCCTACCTTTTAAGCTACTCCCTATCATGTCTTTCTCTGAATTTTATCCATATTTTATCTTTGTCTATATAAAGAATTACTATAGGCATTAGGCTGCCTAAATTAGTGCAGCATATTTTCTGAATGCTCTGACATCAGCCTAAGTGCAGTATCTATTTCATGAGCCAACTAAACAGAAGCTATGTGTGAGCTAAAAGTTCAGACTAATCACATCCACATGTAACACTGTGTACACTTGTATTAATCAATATAATAGCACACTGCACTTAAAGGACTGCAACGTAATGCGCAGCCATGATCTTGTTAAAAAAATAATAAATCCTTTGATTCTCATTAATTGCCTCTCAGAGAGGGGAAAGGTATATATATTGTTATGTATAATTACTTTATGTACGTCATATATATAGTAAGCATCACAGTGTATGCTATCAGGTCAGCAGAACTTTTTAAACACTTTTTTGGACTGTAAAGTTGCTAGATTTGATTTAAGCACAGATTGTAATTTGGAGAACTTAAAGGAAGATCTAATCAATCAATTCTGAAAAATTGTGAAAAACCCACCTTTTTCCTTTTCAGCAGTAAAATATATAGAGAGAATGCTGTATTTCTGCCTTATTTATGCAGTTTCTGCTGAATGGGGGGGTTCTGGCTTTGAAAACACTTCTGCCCTGTATTTGCTCTCATTACCTCAACTCAAATTTTCAGTTGTCAGAAAACATTTTTGCCTTGTTTGTCCCCTCCATAAAAAATTTTGACTTATTTTAAAACAGTAATTCAAAAAGAATTTTCAATCCTTTTTTTGAAGAAGAGTTGGAATTTTCAGTGGAAATCAGTATTTCCCATTAAGCTTTTCTGTTAGTCAAAAAATCAACCACGTGGTGCTAAATAATGTCAGTTAAAAGTTTGCCGTGACTTGACCATGATGAGATATATAAACTGATAAATGACGGGCAATATCTCATTCAACAGACAGCATAGAAATATTAATTTTAGTTTGGGGGAGATACCTTTAGCTTCCTCTTTTTCAGTCACAGAATGCCTCCTTTCAACAGTTTTAGTTCTATTTCTGTTGGTTTTGTGCTTGAATCAATATCATCTGGAGAACACTGGGCTTTACATCTCTTGCTTTTTCTAAAGTGTAACAGCTTCCTTATTTAATTTAGTTTTCTTAAATGGATTGTTGAAGTTCATATTTTCATAAGTGGCATCTCACACTTTTTTTTTTTCTTAAGTTCTGGTATCAGTGAGTTTAATTTATGTTTTTTAATAGGTGTTTATTTTCCTTCTTGACCATTAAATGTTTGTACTGTCAACATTGGCTTCATCATGAGTGCAACTAATTACATTTCATAGATAAAAAATGAAAGGTCATTATTCAATGAATTTTCACTATTAATAGGATGTGCTGAACAGACCTTATAATGATTATAAGGGAGTTTAGTAACATCTCAGTATAGTGGTGCTTTTATAGCTAGAGGAAACAGAACACTTAAAAAAATATGAGAACTTAAGCTTCTATGTGGAACAGAAGGTCATTCTGTTCATGCAGAAAAATGGATAACGGAATAAATGATTTTGCTTGAATTAAAAGTTTTGACTTATAATAATATAGTATTATCAGAAGTTAGCAATTATGACCAAAATCTTTTCCTTGTCTTCCTGTGAAAAAAAAAAAACAACAAAACCAAACACCAAAAAACAACCACACAATGTGGAGTTTTTTCTTTTTTTTTCTTTTTTTTTTTGTTTTGTTAAGTCATTATATTTCACATGTGTGTTTTGTTGATAGCGGCATGTAATTACCCAACAGTGTCTGAAAGCTAGTGTACAGCTACTCTGTTTAGGATAATAGTCTGCATATCCAAGGTACTGGATCCTTTCAATGTTTGTTACCTCTGAATGCAGGACATGGTCTGAAATCCATTAAAATCATTTGGGGAATTCAATTATATAGATATAGATATGTTTTTTATTACCAAGTAATTTAATGGAACATGTACTGAAATTCATAGAATGCTAAGACTTAATGCAATGAGACCAATTATACTGACAGTAGAAACTGAAAGAAAAAGAGGGTGTGTCAAAATGGAAACTTCCATAAGAAGCTCCAAATATTGAAAATGATCCTGTTACAAATAGTTTCTTTCTCTCTGCATAGCTGTGTAAGAGCAAAAAGCTGATATTTGCATTTTAGGGCAAAACAAAAGAAAAACTAAAGGGAAAAATATCCGATTATATTTGAAATTTGCAGGTGCAACACGCTACATATGGCAGAATTCCATAAGCTAACTCTAGTATACACTATCTCCCCAAATCCAAACTTGTTTATTAATTCTATACTGTCTAAATGACAGATAGATGCTTGTATTTGTTTAGATTCTCAGAATGAAGACTTCAATTTCTACTAATATCAACAAAAAACACACATTGACTATAAACCATGTAATGTAATTTAAATACTCAGATATTATGAGTCGAGAGTTTTTTCGATGGCTACTAATAGTGGCTTATTTAGTACACTAAATTTGAGTTACGGTCATTAAAAAAATGCGATTTTTAGCACAATTTTATTTCAGCAATCTTTAGCACTATTTTCTTTTGTAAATTAGATTGCACAAAAATATTATGTACCTTTCTCATAACACTAAAAAGATTTTTGCATTGATAGCTGACATTCTGCTGTCTGGAGACTTAGTTCAGGAATATGATAATTTGGTACTTTTGGAGCTAATACACCAATAAAGAAAAAACTGTGACAAGCAAGGCAGAAAATAATGATTATTGTGGAAATTCAATCTGAAAACTAGGTGCCATAATATTTGTATTTAATGGCTTTAGAAGAATAGTTTTTGATTCAGAGAGGAAGCTTTGAATGATTTATTGAGCATTATTAATATTATTGTCTTGTGAAAACAAAATGGTCATTTAAGTACAACACTTTCCCTCAAGGAGTACTTACAAAATGTTTTGTTACCTCAGATAAATGATCTTTATACTATGTTCTATGAAAAAAACCCAAGAAAACCATATTCTGCCCTGCATTGCCTAACACAGGCATCTATTTTAGAACTGTAGAAAACATACACTTCAACAGAAGATTCACGATTGAATTTACATGAACAGTTGAAACATTATAGAAAAAAACATTAGGACATTGAACGGTTTTATTGTAAGGGATAGAAAGGATTTTTGACATACAGAGATATTGTCCTAGCTAAAATGATCTAAAAATACTGGTACTTATTAAAAAATACATTAACTGCACATGCTTGTAATGCTTGTACTTTCAGTGGAGAAGCACATTTTATGAGACTGTACTTCAGTTCAAAATGTTTGGAAAGAAAGATACTTTTCATCTAATGAAGAGTGAAATTTGCACCTGCTTAACAGTTTCTTTACACTGCGTTTAACTTTCTGAATTGTTGTTATGTTAACTGCAAGAAGTGTTTAATTCAATAGTGTGTTTCCATGCTTCTAGCTTCAAAATCTGACTTAGGAGAGTTGTAACATACAAAATAAATTCTTCTGCATTTTTTTTCACAGTAAAGTTACAAACAGGTAAATCAATTACTCGTGTTACTTATAGAGGGCGCTGCACTGAAGCTGCCGTTTCCGTATTTTAAGAGGTGTTCAGGTTTTAATAGGAAATGAAGTTTACTACTTCTGTTTTCCATGTCCCTGTAATTCAGGCACTGCAACACAGGCAGCCAGAGCACAGGAAGCTACGTACAATGGATTAGCATGTTTTCATGATCTGGAAGCATATATACGTAATACTGTATAACAACAAACTACCAAAATGAGGTGGCCTGAGAGTTTCTTATGAAATCACATATTCAAATTCGAATTAATGAGCAAATATTACTTGGAAGTTCAAATCATTTTATTTCAGTAAACTTTCAAAACTGCATTTCCTATAGCAATGCATTGCTAAATCTTAGATGTACAAGGATCGTTCTTTCTTAGAAGGTAAGTATCTATCTTTGGTTATAATCCCTACAGAAGCATGATCCAATGTATGTCTTCCTTACTGCAGCTTCAGGTGACAATCAAGCACAATTAAAAGCAAATTCTCAAAGGATATTAGGATTGCAAAGTGAAGCAATTGAATATCAGTAAATACAAGAATTCACCTGCCCTGTGCATATCCATAATGATGCATACTCCGATTACACTCTCACAGCCTTCATTTCCACTGGACTCTCAAGCTACAGAAGACTGTATTCATTAGAGCCCCCTTCGTTCCAGTCCAGTGAGATGGGAAACAAGGATAAGCCCTGCAGAGGTGAGCAAGCTGGTGTCCAGCCACCACAGACTGGGATACATACTGAGTTCTCAATAGCAATCTCCAATTATTAGTGTAGTTAGAGCCTGACGTTATTTACACCGCAAGTATGAAAATACGGACCAATCCTTTTGTGTGAATGGTGGAGAGAACAAACTTGTACAAGTCCTGCTGAGCACCTGCAATCATTCATGTTCAGTGGCACTGTGAAGATAGCAAATGTGCAGTTGTATAGTAAACTGTGATAAATATCTAATGATACGAAGCTTGAAACTCTTTCTGTGAACACGTATCAGTGTAAGTCTAGATGTGTATTGCATTTGCGTGGCAAGGTTTTGGTAATAGGAGGGCTACAGGGGTGGCTTCTCTGAGAAGCTGCTAGCAGCTTTCCCCCATATCCAACAGAGCCAACGTCAGCCAGCTCCAAGATGGACCCGCCTCTGGCCAAGGCCGAGCCCATCAGCAACAGTGGTAGCGCCTCTGGGATAACAGATTTAAGAAGGGGAAAAAAAAAAACCTGTGAAATGGCAACTGCAGCCAGAGAGAGGAGTGAGAACATGTGAGAGAAACAGCCTTGCAGCCGCCCAGGTCAGTGAAGAAGGAGGGGCAGGAGGTGCTCCAAATGCCGGAGCAGAGATTCCCTGGCAGCCCTTGGGGAAGACCCCGGTGAGGCAGGCTGTGCCCCTGCAGCCCAGGGGGGCCCACGCCGGAGCAGATCTCCACCTGCAGCCCATGGAGGACCCCACGCCAGAGCAGGTGGGTGCCCGAAGGAGGCTGTGACCCCGTGGGAAGCCCACGCCGGAGCAGGCTCCTGGCAGGACCTGTGGCCTCGTGGAGAGAGGAGCCCAGGCCGGAGCAGGTTTGCTGTCAGGGCTTGTGACCCCGCGGGAGACCCATGCTGGAGCAGTTTGTGCCTGAAGGACTGCAGCCCATGGGAAGTACTCATGTTGGAGAAGTTCATGGAGGACTGTCTCACGTGGGAGGGACCCCACGCTGGAGCAGTGGAAAAATGAGGGGTCCTGCCCCTGAATAGGAAGGAGTAGCAGGGACAACGTGTGATGAGCTGACTGCAACCCCCATTCCCCATCCCCCTGCTCTGCTGCATGGGAGGGGGTAGAGAAAATTGGGAGTAAAGTTGAGCTGAGGAAGAAGGGAGGGGGGGGGGGACGGTGTTTTAAGATTTCATTTGATTTCCCATCATCCTGTTCTGATTTGATTGGGAATAAATTATATTAATTTTCCCCAAGTCGAGTCTGTTTTGCCCATGATGGTAATTGCTGAGTGACCTTTCCTTGTCCTTATCTTGACCCATGAGCCTTTCATTATATTTTCTCTCCCCTGTCCAGCTGAGGAGGGGAGTGATAGAGCAGCTTTGGTAGGCATGTGGTGTCCAGCCAGGGTCAACCCAGCACAACATATCTGAATGTACATTTAGACATCATTTAGCGGAAATGAAAAAGGCAAGCCTCTAGGAACACTCAACAAGACTACTTCTTGCAAAGTTTAAATAGCATTGACAAAGTCTCAGAGTTTCCAATCATGTGTGCAAGATCTATTTATTGATTGATAGGAAAAAAGCAATGCATTTTTTATAATCTTGTTTCTGAAAAGAATGAATATATTGTCTGAAAATTAAATAAAAAAAATCCATCTTAGATGTCTGAAATGGAAGACATCAGCTGAAGTGCTTTATGTTTTGTATAGTTGTAATCATCTGAAAACAAGAGTTTATAATGGAAAGTGTCAAATAAACTTAACTGCCTTTAAAGCATTATTATTTAACTGCCTACAGAACTCTATTATTTTGGGAGAACACTTTTTAGAAAGCAGCATTGGTTTGGAACACTAAAAAAGAAAGAATGAACACTTAAATAAAGTGAATAATCTTGTGTTATTAATCTCCTTTATTGTATATTGTATATGGATATGTATATGTGGATCCTTGTAGCATTATTCAAAGCTGTTCTACAATCCCCAGATGACAAACATGCGGGAAATACAAAGCTGAGTTTTCACCACCTCCACAGTCTCAGTTTATCAGCCACATACCATCTAGTTTCAGGCAGGACTGAGAAAACCCCACTCTCCATCAAATGTTTGTACAGTAGGTAAAGAAGGTAACTGAGCAGACAGAATTAAGAATGAAAAATCTACTATCCATGGAGAAAACATGGAAAATATACGATAATTTTTGAAGGATTATATTACATGCCTTGTGGCGTACTGCCGAAGAAGAGTGGCTTACATGGAAATCTACTACCAAGGAAGAGAAGGAAAACTGAAAATTAGAGCTACTGGCCAAGAATGGGCACTCTTGGCAAGCTGCTTTGGCATCTGAAAATGTGGGTAGCAGCAATGTTTGAGTGGGAGCTTACCAGATTCTCCTAAGTAAGAAACAAATCCAGTTACTCAGTACCCTAATAAGGTAGAGGGAAATCACTTGAGATGGAGTCTTGTTGAAACGTCCTTTAATACAATTGTCCTTGACATGGGATGATCTGCATTGCACATCCTATTTATTAGATAGGACATGATAATATTGCAATCTATCTTTTGTAGGTTAATTATTTAATTTCTTAGAATATGGACAAAATTTAGTTTTGTTGAGTCACTGTAAGTTCTATGACGTTTCCTAATCATACTTTTTTTCAACCAGGTCATTTACATATTTTATTGATGAGGCATCATATCAGTTAATAGTAATTATTTCAAACGGATACTGATAATTCCATTTTTTCATAGCTAAACATATTTTTTATAGCCATGAATATGCACAGCTGTTACTTTTTGCTGACAATTTCAATACTAATGGGTCCCATATATTAACAATTGATTTACTTCTAAGTGCCGAAATACAGCATTTAATGCACTATGCACAAATACTTACAAATTAATTAATTGAAAGCCAAGTGACATCCATTCCAGAGCTTTATATGCATTTTTGTAACTTTGTGTCATATGTATCTATATAGACAGGTATATATATATTTAAAACTTAGGCAACAGCATTTTTATTACCAATACTAATTCTCTTATAATATTTAAGCAGAATTAAAAGTAAACTGCAGGTTGTGCAGTAACCTCAGGAAACTAAGTACAGCAACAAAGACTCTGTAATCAATTTTTGCAATGCTAGGTTATTCTCATGAATCCTGAATAGCATAAATTTGTGTCTCAGTACCTCAGCATGAAAGCAGGCCAGTGGATGTGTGCAAGAAAGACTCTATGGTCCGCACAACTTTTCTTGTGCCAGCCATCTTCAAGAAGTTTCCTGTGCAGCTTAAAAAAAAACTGTTGGGGTTTTTTGGTAGTTGTTGTTCGGTTGTTCGGGGTTTTTTTTATAGACACTCTTTTTCATATAGAACCACACATTCCAAGCAGTTCAGCAAGCTTTGGACTACCTCATCTGTGCAGGACTCCAAGAACACATGGTGGCAGAACCAAGCCTACAAACTGTTAGATCAAGATCATATTTTTTATTTCTATAGATTGATTGATGCCTTTAGTCCTAGTTTGCATCTGCTTGACTCCTGTCTTACCTATTTAGATTATTCTAGACTGTTATTAGCTATGTGACTTCACATATTTGTGCCTTGAACAAAAAGTACACAGTATTCTCTGAAGCCAGTACACATTGCTGTCAAAGAAATAATTGATAGTGACAGTCCAGAAAAACCAAAGTTATCCATCTTTTGTTGGTACGGAAAAATATTAACAAATACATTCTATATCATGAGATGCTGGGAGACAGGAATACAAGGAAAAGTATTTATATTTGCTTTAAAGTCAATTGATTAGGCAAATAATTAAAAGTGGAAAAAATATATTTTAATATACATAAATACCTGATAGATACACAGACAGTCCCTATTTGAAAAGTTCATCTTTGTATTTCTGTATGTGTTGATCTTGTTTCAAAAGTGCTGCTCCTTTGAGTTAATACTCCTGGTTATCACAGCCTCTTTGTTATGCCAATGGTAAATCACCATGAATGTCAGACAAAATCTTTACATTCTGCTACAGAAAGATCAGAAATTAAAAAATACAATACTTTGTGTGTTCCTTTTTTTGTGGTATGTTGCAACTTTTATCTCGATATAAAAAGGAATGATGTTCATAGTGTTTCACTATTTGCAATAGTTTTTTTGTAATTTTGAAATATCTTAGATGTGCCCCAGCACAAAACGAATCCTAAAAACTGTGCTCCAGCATAAAACAAACCTTAAAAACCATTTACAGTACTTCTGTACATACCATCCCTTAAACAAAAAAATTGCTTCAGCTTGCACATCAAACTTGTCTATACTCTCTGCACTACAGACTGGAAATTTTGCATTCAAGTAACATTCTTGCTTACTTGAGTTATGTTGCTTAATTTCTCCTAATGTAATGACCTTTTGATTCCAGATTCCTTGTTGATGAACTTTACTTTAATGTAAGTAACCCCTAACTGAAGTATTTATTATGTGGAACTATTAAAGAAAATTAGCCCTTCCTTTGAGGTTCAAAAGATGTTTGGTTTTAGTTCTTTTTCCAAAGATTTTTATACATGGAAAAGAATATATATATGATACAAATTATGAAAAAATGTGCTCTATCCTTAGCTAAGTCACTCCATTTGTTAATTTCTATCCTTCTTAAATAACTTTATCCTATTTTTAAACAGATTTTTTTAGCAATAAATTCCAAAAATTTATTCTCAGTATAGTCATGGGTTTTTTTCCTGAGTAAATCACAGTGCCTCTCTTTTGGGCACTGAATTGACAAGAGGACCAAATTGCCAGGAGAGTGGGAAAGAAGAACTTAAATATCTTTAAAAATTGAAGATAGTCTTATTTGCTGGATTTAACTAGGAACATTAACAGACTTCCTTTAGGAGTTATGGGGGAAAGAACTGGACATTTTTGAGGAAGAGTTAGACAGTATTTCTGAAGAAGAAATCACATGGCATGCAGACATGAGAAAGAGCTCACTGAATTATGAAATCCCTATGAGTCTTATTTCTTATGAGAGACTAGTCCATGTAAGATTCATTAAAGAAGCAGTTAAAATGCTGTTCCAGGCAGAAGAGGATTGTAGTTTCTGAACAATTACAAATCCTGTCCCATTTACAGATGTGCAGGTAGGCTAATTATTAGGGACTTCATCAAACTTTTGCTCACATTAGTGGCAAATTTACTTAGTTTAGAAGAAATGCAGACCTGGCTTGTTTGGAGGAAGAACTGCTGTGGAAAGCATGAGAAAGCCATGGAAACTATCAAAAGACAGACCAATATCCACTCCAAATATTTATGAAGCAAACAATCAAAGTGCATTTGCTAAGCAGTTATTGATTTATTCACTCAGAATTTAGGCTAAAGTGCTTTATAAATTGAAAGGAAAATGCTTTTACTTCTGCTAATCTCCTTCAGTGGAAGCCACTGAGCTTTGCTGTTGACTTTCCATAGCAGCAAAACCCATCCCTCTAAGCAACTCCAATGCCTAGCACTGCAAAGATGTAAATTAATAAATGAACATTTATAAAAGCCTTCTGTTACTAAGTGCATTCATCAAAATGCTGAATTCCCTTTGACTGACAGGTATGTATGCAGAAAAAATGACCGCCTTATTAAACTTCAGAAAATTTAATTAATTACTCTTACTTGCAAATGTTTCAAAATGAAGTGCAAAGTGCACTATACTATTAAAACAAGCATAAAAGCAACCATGTTCAGTTTAATGAGTTTAAAAGGCATTTTGTGAGGGTGCAGGCAATCATTCATAATACCAAATCTAGAGAAAATCAACGTAATGGGTTTAATGACTTGTGAATACATTACAAAGGAAAAAAGCTTGTAAGACTTTTCATACATAATTTTGGTTTTAAAATATGTTTTATTTTCAGATTCTGTATTGAAGATGTTACCACTTACGTGTGGTTTTTCCCAGGGAGGTTATCACCATTTTGTGGCTCTAATACCCCAGGGAAAAGGGGCTTTTAAACTTTTATATCTGAGTGTGTGCCATCATCTTGCTTAGGCTTTAGGGCTAATGCAGCTCCCAATTCTTAATGGAACAGGAGCAAAATGAGCATTGGAGCCCCTGCTGAGTAAGTCAGCAAAAGTTAAAGGTATCTGAAATTTTAAGTAGCTATGAAAAGTGATTGCAAGTTAAAAGCCTGCTGTTTTCTCTTAAAACACTGCAGTAATGTGTAAATTAAGCTGTATAAGAAAGGGATAACTGTTAAGAAGCAGTTTGGGTTCTCTGTACATGGAGATGAGCTGCTAAGCTATATTGGATAATTTTGTATGGAAGAGAGAGAAGGAGGGAGAGAGAAACCAAAGGAGATGTCATTTAGTTTACGGTGTTAACTTATTAATGGATGGTTTTGGCTATAATTCCTTATCTGATGGAAATGTACACATCATCATGAAATAGTACAAATAAAAGAAAAAACAGTGACATACAGAGCTGCTTTCTATGCTTTCCTACAGGAAGCACACAGAAGACTGCACCAACAGGCATCTGAGTCTTAAACTGGTCACTTCCATTCATTGCTTTGAAAGACCTGGGGGAATCCCAATATAAGCTGAATAAGGGGTTTGAATTTGCTAATTGCTTATAAGGGTAGTCAGGAGGATTGGGATTTTCCAGCCCTGTTTGACTAACTGACAAATAAAACAACTATCTAAAAGTCTCCACAAAAACTGCAATCTAGTAATATTTTTTTTTATTTATATAGAGGTAACATTTCTCAGTCACAGGTTATATTGATGTTGGCTCTCTATGTCACTATGTTACTGTGGTCTGTGAAGATTTGATCCAAGATGTTTCAGGATTCTGTGTAGCTGTGTAAATTGGAGCAGAAACAATTATTCAGCAAAGATTTAACTGTTTTCCTTTCACTTTGATGTGGTTCATTGTTATTATCCTGCTCTTGTATGATGTGGACTCTTCCACTCATTTTGTACAGCAGGTAAGCAAGTGCATAAGTGCAAGTAGTTTCACTGAGTTCTATTAAAAAGAAGATTAATTTTGAGTTTTGTTTGGATTTAAACATTATACGCATATTTACTATATCAACTACTTCTGTTTTAACAGTCGATGTACTACACTTTTATTTATACTTGAATTTTGCATTTCATCTCAAGTACTAAGCTATTACATTATGTTGCTCACTAAAGCTCCCACGAAGTCAAAGTATAAAAGCTCCCAGTGCTATGTTTTACAGGTTACTATGCTTTGGCTGTCTTTGAGTGCGTACAGTGTTCTGACAACAATGCCATAGTGCCAAACCAGCCATGTGGGATCTCTACAGAGAAAGTAAAACTGGGTTACACAGAAAGACAGAAATGTACTTGGTAAGATTTTGGCTGACTATGCTGTGTTTAAAAAGAAAGATTTTGTTAGGGTATATTCAAGGATTCAGAAACCTAAACTGTCATGGTAGGATTTGTTTCCAAGACTGTCTCTTAAATTTTTTAAAAGAAACAAAAGGCACGTAACTGTGGGAAATATGGCTGCAGAAAACTTGTGGATAAAATCATACTACCTTGAACCCAATGGTAGAACTCTTAATAGCTTCCCTATCACCCAAGTTTTAACCTGTAAGTTTGACAACAAAAGGGAGGAAGGTATTAGGACTGTCTCTTCAAGCTTCCTTTGAATTCAGAATTTAAAAAGCTGCAAATACTACTTTTTAATAGGTTAATACCTGTTGCAAGTATATCAAAAGTGAGTCTCATGTGAGGAAATCTTTCAAAGGAACTGCTCCCATCTGGCTATCTAAACCTTATGATAACTTTCTTCTATGCAGAAATTTTGTCTTTTGCTTAGTTATCCTGTTCAGTCAAGTTCAGGATTACTGCAAGATTCTACACAAGCAGGTCACAGATGTGATTTATGTAGAAGAGACCTATGTTGGTCAGAATTATCCTTTTTTTCTTTTCATATCAGAAAAAAAACCACTTAATAATGTTCAGAGGAACACCACGAAACAAAAAACAAAGGGATAAATATAAGATAAAGATACCCAGATGGAGAAAGTAACTTATGTGGTATCACAGCTTTTAAACCTGACATTTTACTTGTAATTCCTAACTGCCTACCTCACATGTGGATAAACAAATATTACTAAATCGAGATAAATATATGGAAGACAGAACAGAAGGAAAGAGGTAGAGTAACAATACTTCTCATCTCTCTAGCAAAAAAGCACCAAAACCTAGGACTGAATACAATGAGGAAAAAAGAATGAAAATGTGATTGAAATGACAGATAAGAAATTAGAAATAGGTAATGAGTGAAATAACATTGGAAGGAGTGATTAAAAAAAGTAAAGTATTGCTTTAATAGCTTCATTGCAGAATGAGTATATATTATATATGTATTCATTTTTGTTTCATTCTCTTTAAGGACTTGCTTTCAAGAACATCATTTATCATCATTTTATTTTCTCCTTGTCATCATTTTTTCTTCCTTTTTTTCCTGTCTTGAATCTTTTACAGAATTGGTATAATATTCCACATTTTGGGAATCTGTGTGCATAAAGCAATCTCTACAGTGAAGGCAGCTGCATGGGAACGTTTTTCAAGAGGCTGATGTAAAGCTTTTAGATTATTCAGGTGGGTTTTTAATCAGATGTTCAAATTTAAAATCAATGATAAGAATTAGAACCTGGAAGGCATGACTTTAAGTCCTATCCTACAGCTTCACTTCCTTTTTGTATCCTTAATTGCAACAGAAAATAAATTTCATAAGAGGACATACATCAGATGCTCTCAACATTATATATATTCAGTGCCATTAAAGTAAAGAAATAATTAGTATAACAGTATAAACTAGGAAGAAGTATAAGGATTATTAAAAATACTATATAATTGGATATGGTTCATTTATCCAAATAGTTTGACTTTAGACTTCTTTTGGTCATTCTTAACTACTGTGTTGTACACTTTCTTTAATGGGTTACTATGGCTGAGAATGCCTGTGAGGTAGTCCAGCATTGGACAGTCTGATAAAATGGTTAAATTATTGAAAAATAAAACTTTAAAAATAAGATTAGCAAAGGAAATTTTTGCAAAGAAAAAAAAAAGGAAATTTCCAAAAATACTCAGTGATGTTTTGTTTGTTTTTAAATCTGTTACAGACTCTTATCCATATTTAATAGCAGAAATATCACAGTTGGGATTAAAACAGAAGTGTCCAGGAGACAAAACAGAAATTCAGATGCATGGATAACCATTTCTAGAGAACCTCACTCATGCATGTGTGTCTGTGCTGGGTAAGGGTTAAACAAAACCCTGAGCCACTCCACTAAGGAAAACATAGAATTTTAATGCTTGCCATAATCAGGGTTTCTTGTTAATCTGCCCCTGCTTCACTTTCTTCCTGTTCCCCACTGAGAATGCCAACATTTTCATCTGGTTCTTCCAGTTCTTCCATTTTTCCAAGAATACTTGTATAAATCTATGGTTAATGTATCATGGTCTCAGAACCATATGTTAACACAGTGATTTAATTGATTTTCGAACAGGTACTGATTCCTGTTCAGACATTTAGTCCAGCTCCATGCTTCTCTAAATTTTACTGATCCCCGTCTGGTAGAACCACAGAAGAAACTGTGAAAGTTTTAGAGACTAAGGTTTAGAGAAAAGGTTTGAGAACTAATGGGCGATTCACCTCTGTCAGAGAAGAGAAGAAAGGGATAAAATAATTACACCAAATTAAGTGAATGTGAATTGTAAAGAGTCCTTGCCAGACATTAATTTGAGTAAGTACAAATGAAAAAAAATAAAGATAATTTTTTACCTTCTTATTTTATTTTGCAATACATTTTTTTAGCTATGTATTGAAACATGCAACACATAAGATATTCGGAGAAGCAATTTAAGAAGCTCTAAAAGGAAAAATGTCATTGAGATAGTTTGTTAAAAAGTTAGGAGATATTTAAATGTGTGTTTAGATAAGATAAGTAAGAGGAAAAGAAATCAGATTTAGCCCAAATCTAAATGCAATCATTCACTCTATAAATTTGTTTTCAGGTAGTTGATTATAACAATGCAAGTAGATAAGACCGATAGAATCAGCAGCTAAAATTCATTTGCTGGTGTTTTGAATGATAATTCTGAAAAACATGAGTCTCCAAAAGAATACAAAATATTCTGTCAAATTTTTACTTGTCAGGCATGTGTTGTAATAGGCAACATGGGCCTTTCTACAGCTGAGAATAATCTGTGGATCTAATTGCCATTTGGCAAAATTATATAAGATTTCCAACACAGAAATAAATATTTACATCCTTGCCTCTCAAGCAGAGTACGTCTGAAAACAGAAGTGAATGACTATGAATCCAGAAATACAGGTGGTTGTAGACATTTCCTCAAGAGCACTCAGAGTGTGTTCTTGCTAAATGCAAGGCAGGGGCAGAGAATGTAGAAATCTTTTGGACTGGAGCTAGTTTATTTGGTGGCAGGTGTGTGTTTTCTATTGACTGGATACAGTTAACCTAATTCTTTAAACTGACAAGACATATTTAGAAATTTTACATCTGAGTGACTGTGGCACACCTTGTCCTGACTGGTAACAGGGCTACTAGTATCAATTAACACAGCTCTCCATCCTTGGCTTATTGTTGACAGAAAGGACCTTCACACAATACTGAGTGGACTCAAGCTCTCTCAGGATAATAAGAATTACCGTTTCCTGCATGTAAGTTAATAGTGCCCCTGAGTTCTGGGAGGAATGAGATCTAATTAACCTCTACTCATTGTTTCTTTGTCTTCTCTCAAGTAGCCATCTGTGTGACTAAAACTTTATTAGTTTATACCTTCCTGTACAACAGTAAAGCTTAGTTTGGGTAGCACATTACTGGACCTTGTGACATGTATGTGCCTCTCACAGACAAGATGAATTTAGATGGAGTTTCTCATACATCTGTTTTCAAGAAAATACCTTCTAATGCCTGAGCTGCCAACTGTTAACATGAAAAATTAAGGGGATTTTCCCTAGCTTCTGCTTACAGCTTGGCTGCTCTTACGCTGCCTATGGCAGTGGGTATGATGAGGAAATAATTGCTTAATTTATTTGCTTATGTATGCAGCTTTGGGGTGATGGTGTGCATCTGGCCATGATACTTTTCTTATTTCATTTCTGCAAAGAACACAACACAGCCTTACTAGGTATGACAGAGGATAACTATGATCACTAAGAAGCATTTGTCATCTTCAGCCACATCAAGTATAAAGTGACAGGACAGTCTGGTACAGCTACAGGACAAGCAACTAACATCAATTAACATGTAATGATAAATACACTTTTGAAACTGTAATTCTTCTACAGAAGTGAGCTGCAGCACACTACTTTGTGAAGTGTTAAACATGACTCTAGTATCATGTCACGTCGCCCATGTAACTCACTGGGACCACGTGCTCAAAGAACGTAAGCAATAGACAGGAAATTTCTGGCGTAGTAGCCAAATGGAAAGTTTCTCCTGCAGCTTCTGGCTTCTGGAAAAGTACTTTTAAAGACACAGTAGCTATGCTTTGTCATTCCTAATGTATAGCAGTTCCCCAAAACTAAGAACCCATTATTTTAATATATATCCCCCTATCTGTCCCTACCAAGGGACATGCATATCAAAGATGGATGCTTATCCCGGCTGGAAATGGGTGTGTTGACTGAAGGTACAACACATGAAACTATTGATGACAGCTGTAGTGAAGGGCAAAAGATATTTTGAGTTTGGTGCAACTCTTTGTAAGAGTTGTTGACAGGTGCCACGGATGAAGACTGCAAGGTGTAACAGAGCACAATGCCTTTCCTTGGAAGACTCTCCTGTGTGTGCCTTGGAGTGAAAAATTGGCAGCCTCTTGCTGGTATCCTCTTGTCCAAATATTTGACTGAGATCACTGAAATGAGTTTGTGGTACTGCCACCAACAGCAATTGTAACTCAAAAGGATGGCCTTCAGCATCCTGAATTTGAACCAACACTCGTCTCAAGATGCCTGGCAGAATAAAAAAGATTCTCTGCCTCCTTAAGCTGCTATGAGGTGATTGCATCTCTGAGAAATGCTCAGTCATTTAATGGGAAAGCTGCTTCCGTGTGGTAGTCTGCTCAGAGACATAAGCTGCTCCTCTCTGGTACTGCCTCTGTGCGAGGATCTGGAACACATCTGCTAGGAAAAAAAATACCTCAAAAATGAAAGCCAAGAACGAATTAGGAGGTGAAGAAGGGCTTTTTAAAGGTCACAAGTAAATTACAGTTGTTTAGGAAATTTAAGAAAAGGTAACAGGCAAAGATGAACAACTAGATGGTCAGAATGACACAGAAATAGAGGTTTGTAAGGATCTGAGAGTTGCATACAAAGGGACAATGCAACACTTGAACACTTTCATGATACGAACCACCTAAAGGATTTGGGATCTCCAAAGGATCCCAGGGACAGCTGGTGGTAAATGGGTGGTGTGGGGGTACTGGACACATGCTGGAGGGTTTTCTGGAACCCACACAGAAAGTTTCCTCCAAAAGGAATTTAGATTAAATGCGCCAAAACCACTTTGAGACCAAAGAAGCAACAGAAAGCAACCAAAAGTCATAAAGGGTTTCTCGTCAAAAACAATAATCACTCTGAGTTATGTTGCTAAGACACATGTACTCTGAAAGAAATATTGACATTGAAGGAGAGCCTGCAAAATGAATTGAAAATTTTGCTTGAATTTAGAGTTCTAAAATAATTAGCTAAATTTTGAACTTATCTACGCGACCACCTATTAATTTAACAAGAACTAATCCATACATAAAAAGAAAATGAAATTTAGGAAAACATCAAGTGTGGTAACTACTGTGTGAAATGAGAGACAGCAGCATGATCCAATACGAAGCTAAAAAGGCCCTGATACAAAAATTCCTCTTCAAATAACTGATGCTTTCAAGGTGGGAAAGGAGATAAGGTTTTATGATTTGCATAAGAAAAGTTTATCTTCAAGACAAAAATAAAGGGAAATGAAAAGTACAATAGACTGCTTATTATACTCGAAGAACTATGCCCCTTCCCTCCTCAAGACAAACCACCAGTGTTTCTTTTATTAACCAGCAAAAATTTTGCAATTTTTGAAACAACTATCTTCCATGAAAGCTAAAACTTGATTCCAAATAACCATTCTCTTTTTGTCTCTTGGTATATATGAGTTAAAATGTATTACTTTGCTAACTAGCAAGTAAGACGTGAAACTAATTAGCTTCCAGCCAAAGTGAATAATTAAGAAACCTTAGTGACAATTAGTAAGAATTGGTCGTAATGAAAAATTCTCCAGCTGTATTTCTTACTAATTGAACTTCATGAACAGACTATTAATATACAGCTGAAATAGTGTTCATGTTGCAGCTATGGAAGGGGGCCTGTGTTCTCACTCATATTAAGGTAATTCATCTGATATGTAATAGCTATTCTCAGTTTATATTGGCATACACATGAAGTATTCAATATGGCTGTCAAAAAATGCGAGGTACAAAAATTTAATATGAATAGTATGCATCAATTATGGCACGCAAAGATAAAGTTCTACTTTCCACTTGGTAGTGCTATCACAATCCAAATATGCTACTTTCATTCTGATTTTCTTTCACCTTTTGCAGAATTTGAGGGTGGTCAGATTGTGAAGATGGATGAGAGGAGGTATGGGGGAGAGAGATCCTATTACTTTGTTCCTGGAGAACCATCATATTTCTTTATTCAATAGCACCTAGATTCAGCAAAATATCTGACTATCTGTAAGAGATATACGTAGTCCCTGGAATAGCATTCCCTGTTTTGGGGTTTTCTACTTTGTAATTTGGATTCTAATAGCTAACAGTTCTCTGCTGTGATATGGGGAAGCCAAGCAGTATGTATGTCTTAAATTTTTCCACCGTCTAGAGGAAAAAACGCAAGAAGTGGCAGTTCACCAAATGAGCTGGTATGTGATCTTTGGAAATACTAGCTTTATCCTATAAGTTGGAGGAAGGTGGCACAAACAGGCTGAAGAATGAAGGTGACCTTGCTGGCCTGCCTTCTAGTCAGCTGTTACTATTACTTCATGGGCATGGTACTTCACGTTGCAGTTCTGAAGCAAATCTTAAATCTAGTCTTGAATTATTTTAGATTTAGGCACTCCTTCCACCTAACCTCTACTTTAATTTCCAGAGATTTTGATTAGAACTATTTCTGGACCCATATAGCTGGCTGGGTTACAATTATTGCCGCTAATCAGATCCTAATAGAGTTTACCATGCACCTATCACACAGGAGAATCTCACGACTGGTTGCACATAAAAAATGAACATATTACATTTTTCACAGGTTGACAAGATTTTAATTACCTTTTAAGTAATGTTAATGTCCATCAAATAAATACAGATTTCCTGAATGACTTTAAAGAACAGACCCTTGGAAATGTTAAAGCCTTTGTAAGAATGTCAAGAGCACTCTACTGAATCTTAGGATAGCATCTCTTTTCAAAAAGTATGACAGGAGAGAGTCACACAGGTAATGAGTACACTTGAAGTCATGAATTTATGTGGTAAAGCAAGTCAGTGAATACACAGCTAGAATTCAAAGGCTACTGATTTTATTCTGTTTATTCAAAGGAAATTATCTTATTCTGTCCCCTTCGCGGGGCTGGGGACAGGTGGTGGGGGGAGATCTGTGAAGTACAACAATTTAGAAATCTTTTCTTAAAAAATAATGCTGTATAAGTTAAATGTGCTTAAAAAGAAGAAACAGAAAACTAAGTAGATTACTTTGTTTCTCTCTGTCCCAGCATTTCAGAAGAAAAAAGAAAAAATAAAACAAAAGTTAAAAGACAGCTTTATTAGACTGCAACTTCACTGATTACCCTATTCAAACATTACTTCCATAGTACACAATAGTACTGAGATCATTTACTTCCTGCTCTCATTTATACTGGAGACAATGGTAGGTCCTATTCCTGCTAGAGCTGGTTGTTTACAGAGGTCTTGGATTTCCTTGGGAGAAGGGTTGCAAAAAACGTGTCTAATGCTGAAACTCCACTCTTCTTTCCCAGCCTCATCACAGCTCTGGAATTATTATTGATTCATTCTCTCTTCCTCATTCCAGAATTTATTATGCTGTAAACAAAACACAATATAGTCTATATGACTAAGAGTTAGGCCAGAAATTAATTAATGTTTTTTAATTATAAATGTGAATAAAAGATAGATTTTCATCTAAAATATGGAAATGACAATCTGGTTTCATTTCTGACTCTGGAATTATAGACATAGTAATTAGGACCACATAAATATAGATATTTAGACACCTAATTCTGCAGAGAGGCTCCAGTCCTCAAAGATACTTAAATCCTACCTGAATTTAGATATAAGCATTTAAAAATTTTTGAAGAGCTGGGCCATATTTATATAGAAAGGAATGGAAATGTCTTCCAATTCAGTCCTGAAATATCTTGTATCCTAACTAGCAGCACCTTTGGCTTCCTAAGGATTCTTAAATTCTTAAATGTTTTGACTCAGCTCCTTTCTGGAAAATGAAGGCAATGATCCTTTGATCCATCTCTCTTCTGTCAGCCTGTCAATTAGGATGTAGCTTCATATTGCACAAGTCCATAGGGTTTTTTTTTCACTCTCAAATATTTCTGCTTCTTCCTAATCTAGTGGGGTTTACATTGGATTAACGATAATAATTCTGAATTTTGGCATGCACAAAGTCAGACACTTGTAGAGCAAAAAGAGGTATTATTAATAATATGAAAACACGAGAAATGCAAAGTGGTACTGAGTTGCAAAAAGGTACTTGTTCAGTACTGAAATGTGCATGTGGATGTGTACGCCGTATTTGTTTGCCAGTATCACTGTGGGAAACACAAACTACTTGTTACAAGGCTGCCCTGGTACCCCCAGCTGCCCTGCTCCCAGCTGGGGAGTGTGACAGGCCCTGGCTGCCCTGGCACAGAGGGATCCACTGGCCCTCGTGGCACCTTGACATTTTTTTTTTCTGCTTTTCTTGTTACAACTCAGAAAGGGATGGCAGGCAGGTAGTAGATTGTCTTCTTTCTTGGAGCACTAGGAAACAGTTGTGTGGCCCAGCAGCTGCAATATAATTCTCTCCACTGGTCACTTTTTTTGCTCTCACAAGTACTTTCATCCACGTTCTCTCTTACGCATAACGTGAGTTTACTAGGCAAGGACACTACTCCTTGATTCCTGATGTGTGCAGCAACCACATCAGTAACAAACTTAACTGAAAGTAGATAGGTATTTTCATCACTTATTTCTCTAAATCTCTGTTATAAGCTTTTGTACCCATGGTAATATGCAGTAAGATTTCAAGCTGTCTGTGTGTTCTCTATTTTCACTTCCTGCAGAAAACCTCCATCAATATGCTCCACCGTTTTCAGTGTTTCATTACTCACTTTGCAGTGTTTCTTAGTTCGTATCTTCTTGTGTTCTTACAGTATGCAGGGCAATTATTAATCTTGGTAGGAACTCCCAGTCTACTGTAATTGTCAGAATAGATACTAATTTCATACTTCCTTCATACTGCATTGCATTTGCTGGGGGTAGGTCAGGAAACTTTAAAAGTTGTTTCAGTTAGGGGAGAAAAAAATATCATCAGTGGACAAATTTTAAGCCCCAGTCCCATAACAGTCACTCTGGAATAACAATAATAAAATTTCAAATTGACAATGAGCTTGCATTAAGGTCTTCACGCTTAATTCCCAAGAAGGTAGACTGGTTACCAGTCTGGTGAAATATGCATGGTTCGTTTTCATTAGCTTACTTAACAGGTAATAAACAGAAACCTAGATAAAAGGACTACAGGCAGCCAAGAAGAAAGTGAACAAATGTCCTTAAACCATATTCTTCTCAAATCTGTTTAGGACTGCACCACAAATCTGAACGCACTCAGTGCACCCGAGTTCACTAAATGGTGACTGAGAAAAAAGAACTCCGCATGCTGCCACAGTAGCACACTGCTTTGCTTCTTTGAATCATATTAATGAAAAATACATGCTTTCAGTTTCTTTCTGGTTAATTGATTACAGGCTTCATGACCAGAGTGGTGGTAGTCTTTGCACAGAGTTGAGAATGGGTCAAAGTAATATTTTTAAATGTAAGAAATTCAATGCTGATTTAGTCAATTGTGCTAGAATTTCTGCAAAGCTTCACCTGCTAAGAAGTGAACAAGTTTTAAATGATTTTGTGTGTGATCATAACTGTTGTGTTTGCAGGCACAAAAAAAAAGAAAAAGTTATTAGATGACAGCACAATATCAAGACTAAAGAAAAGCTGAAGGTATTAAAAGGATTTCTCAAATAGCCTCATTTCTATTGTAGTAGAGAACTACTTATGTGACAAAATGGAAGAACTGTATTGGACAAAAATTAATTGCTTTTTTGATGGGCTGTATGTTGATGGATTATTAGCAGATTAAAAAATTGGAGTGATGTTTTTCTTCAGTAATATCGTTAAGAATAGCCTTTATACAATGTGGCAAATCCAACAAAAAAATTTACCTGAGACTGCCCTAAAACTATTGCTGTAAACAGAACAGCAGAGGCAATATTATTGTTGCTTAGTTGTGCCAATAATTTGCACTCCAGTTTACTAATATTGGTATGAAATGACATTTTGTTTTTCTGATAGCACTTTAATGTAATTCAATTGAATGATGTAGAGAGCTAAATTTCTTTATGCATTTTACCACTAATCATGCCAACAGCGATTTATGAATCCCAAAATAAATAAAAAATAAAAAAAAAAATAGTGTGTGTATTTCAGGCAACTCTGAAAAATACTTAAAATCTTTATTCTTGAGAGTACGCTCAAAGGCAGACTCCCATCTATAAGCTGTTTCAGTTGCTATCAACATGCTTTCATTGCTGAGACATTAAATATGTATTTGGTGCTTATGGTACTTATCACAGTATTCATATCAGTACTTCTAAAGCAGTATCACCACTACTGTATCAGTCGGCTGATGTGAAGACCTCATGCAGCTCGTGTCTGATACTGCAGGAGCATGGGCTTCACAGGAAACCTCGGAAATTTAGAACACTTACTTGGGAAATGAACTTAAAGTCTAGGTTGATTATGGTAGGTATAGTGCCTGGTGTTTTCAGTATACTGCCTTCTTACACCTGAAGGTTGAAGCTTCCTCTTCACTTTCTAGGTATGACTCCAATTATCTGTGATAGTAGGTTCATACACATATCCAGAGATAGACTTGGAGCCTTAACTCATTTTTACTTCCCTCTTTATATTCTTCTTTAAGCTGTCATCACTCTTACTCTAAAACATTTCAAGTGATATGGTACGTATATTTTCACAGCATTGAAAGGCTCTGTTTTAGAAATAAATGCATTTGGGAAAATTAACCTCAAACCCTTCACAAGCTATCAGTAGTCAGTCAAGAGAAATATTATGCCAGGTGCTTTATTGCTGCTTTCTTTTTTTATTTTCCTAGTGTCAAACAAAAGACATGGGTCAGTAGTTTCAGGAAAAAATGCATCATCCTGTGTTCCACAAATGTTATCGTAAACCTTCTGTCAAAGGGAACATGGGGTCTGAGTCTCCTGTCCTCTTAATGAATGTAAATTTGCTAATGCCATGGAAGAGAAAGGGAGAAGGAAACTACTTGGAGCAGATGCTGCCAGAACTAGGCTCTGCTGCACGGAAGGCTTAGGAGCACAGGCTTAAAACCAGGACCCCTGCAGGGGCCTGTGGTAAGGCCTGAGGATGAGTGAGAGGTGGGGAGAAAAGGAGACTGAAACTGCAGCTGGCAGTCTCACCCCTCAAAAAAGTGGAGCTGGAAAGCAAAAGGAAATGGGAATTTAGAACATCTAGAGGATTAAAATTGGACGAGAGAAGTCAGGAGGAAAGGAGAGCCAGTTTTGACAAGAAATGGGTGTGGAAGGCGCAGTGAGTTTGCCCTGCCAAAACACTGAGGAAGCACTGAAGGTTGCATAAAGACTTGAGGTATGAAGGCTGAAGCCCAGGGGCATGGAGACAGAAGCCAGGGAGGGGAGTTTTAAGGGTAAACTGGATGTGACAAATGAGTTTGTTTCTTCTGAGAGGCAAACGGTGCTGAACGGAAAGCCAGGGGTGAGAGAGAGAGACTATGGAGACAGCAGGAGAGGCCGCTGCTGGGACCCAGCCTCCTCTCCCCTACCTGTCCTGCAGGCCAGGCGGGGGTCCCTGGGGAAGGCAGTCCTGCAGCTGGCGGGTGCAGGTGGCTGCAGGCAGCTGCGAGGGGAGGGGACGGGAGAGGCCTCCCCTGGGGCGGCCGGCAAGATGGCTGCTGCTAACTCCAGCCTTGTGCTTCGGCCCAGCTGGCCGTGCCGCAGCCCTTGAATGCAGCAAGTACAGTTCTTTGAGCCAAATAAAACCGGAAGAAATTGTTCAGATGGTGATACTGACAGAACGATGTCATTACTTGCTAGCTTTCCAGTATCATTTGGTACCTCCAGCTCCTCATTTTCCTCCTTTCTCCTCTCCTTTCCCCCAAGAACTGGGTGATTACTCTGTGTGCTAAGCATGAACCAACAATGTTGTTTCTTTATAGTTCCTACTATTTACTTAAAAATAATCATACTAATGTTATGCTTGTGGGAGAGAGAACTGGGAAGCTGGAATGAAGAGAAGTGAATTTTGGGGCCTGGGGAAAACAGAATAGGTTAATTCCAAAGTGGGAGACCTGGACCCATAGGAAGAACTGGTGGCTAAGAAGATCACATTAGTACCCTTACTTGGCTATTTGTGCAGAGTCAGGAGCTGATTTATAGCAATATAATAGAAATATTACAGGATTTTTTTCCCCTAAGATGTCTCTGCCATCCCTTCGCAGACAACAACATTTTTAAGAGTCTTAAGAAGTATAGACAGTTGCTATTTCTAGTTAACATGCATGGTTACTGTTTAAAAGGTGTGTTAGTATCCTCTTTTTTCTTTGTTTGGCTGTTTTCGTGACTTCGTTTCTGTTACTGAAGTGGCCAGAAGTTGGCAATATATGCTACTACTCAGTTTTGCTTAGGAAACTTTGTCTTGATTTCCATTTAAAAAATTAGAATCCCCAGTTAGAAAGTAGTTGCTGCCTCTTCACAATTGTCCCTGAGACATAAAGCTATGAAAAAAAAAAAAAACAAACCATCCATTAATAACATTTCCACAGAAATCAAGTTAATCACTAAAGAGCTAAGAGCTTAAAATGACACAGTAGCTTGACCACAGAACAATTATAAAACTCATGGTCAAATGATTCAGATTCAGCAAGGATACAAGAATATTTAAAAATTAAAACATTAATTTCTGACAGTTTCATATAAGCTAAAAAACATTTTATATACCTACAAATTGTAAGGTATAATTAGCAAAGTTTGCCATGAATCACGTTATCAGGTATATTAATATTTTGATTAAGTCAGGACATAACTCATACCTAAATTCAGTAGATCATGTATAGGAAAATGAAAAATGACTGAGTTATAATTAGCTGATATTCAAGAGAGTTAGGAATTCTGCAGAAGTTCTAAGACTATTAGAATAGAGACTTTTCAGGGTCCTCAGCCTCTCTGCGGTTCAGCTATTTAGCTACCCAACAAAATTAGGGAGAAATCTAGACTAACACGTGAAGAAACGTATCTGGAATGTGCATTTTACAGAAAACTTGTAATGGAACATGAAGTAAGGATCTAATAGTCATAACATCAAGGCATAATATATTCTCCAGACTTCCCTTATTGCTAGCTTAGCCAGTAAATACAGCTGCAATAGCTGTATTTTAATTAAAAGTAACTGAAAATTAGAAAATTCAGTGTGTCTTTTCTTCGCTGGTATATAAAGGCATAGACCTGATCAACCTAGCATAGCCAAATTACAACTAGAACTACTTGTCCCTTGATTATGAAAAACAGAATGAAATCCTGGCTACATGAAAGTAAGTAAAACTTGCAATTATCTTGCAAAGCTGTGAAATAATACAGAGCTAGTCTATGATAGTTCAGCTACAATGTTGATACCACAACTTTTCATTGCATGTATCCTCTGAATGTTTGCAAAACAGTAAACTAATAAGTGAATAATGTGAAATGATCTTAAGTTAGATGTCATGACTGTGCAGGGCTGGACTCTTTATTTTAAATACTAGGAGCTGTTAGCATTACACAGTGAATTTCCTAGTACAGAAAAGGTCAAAAAGCCTGTTTTCAAATTGGTGTCAAAAATTTTTGTAGAATACTTCACATATTCTTCAGTCCTGAACACATGTGCAGAGCTAGGTGTTTTTCAGAAATCTCTGCTTTAATTTAAGAGGTTTTCTTTTTCTGGTCTAGAGTTCAGTAAGTCTGGCTTTCTCATGCAATTTTCAGGTGCTTCCATGTTTTGTGTTACCAAAAGCTTGAAACTTGCAGAAGGTAAATTGAGAGTCCTTTCTCAGCGCTGTCCTCAACAGGCAGCCCCACTTGACTTTCTCAAAATTTCCTGTGTCCTTCTTTTCAGCTTCTTATTCTTCCCCTCTTTAGGAGGGACAAACACCCTAGAAACTTTTAACAGTAAAGTATTATTTGACAATTATTTCAGTCTAAAATATCTAAAAATAGGGCAACGAAGGCAAGGAAGATTGAGAAGAACCACAAATAAACAGTAATCCCTATGGGATATATATACTTCATATAAAAACACCACTTGAAACAATTTTATGTGTGTTCCAAGGTCAGGAAAAAAAAAAACATTAAAAGAATTATTATTCACAACATGACTGAAGTGATTTGCCCTATGGTATTAAATGTTACTTCATGGTAAAACAATACATCAGCAAATGGCCAATTTAATTGAACTCAGATGTACAAAGGGGTGGCACAATATAATTTTTTGTCAATAACCAATGAATTATTCACTGTCTTGAAATGTTTTGGTCCTGGTAATTCTGTTTGTGTCTTCTGCACTGAATTTATAGCTAAAATACTGAAGCTGGTCTTTCTTCAGAAGCATGTCAAGCGTAACTATATTTTTTATTTAAATTTATTTGCTATTTGTATTAACATCCTAATTATGGGACAACCTGCATGAATTCTCCTGGTAGCAAAAGTGTCTTGAAAACCAACTGAAAAAAAAACTGTAATACAATTTTATTTCCATTGCTTCAAATTTAAAACCAGAATAGCTACCAAATGTTCTGAACCACAGTCAAATTGCTTTTGGCATTTAAGCATGTCCAGAGGCAAATTCCTACATGGCCTCACTCAACTTTTATTCAGCTCAAACCTCAAGAAAATTCCTAACTATCATAGCTGAAAAAATATGCATTTTTAATTGAATATTCTGCAGCGTTTGAATGACATAAATGTTACAGTATGGTGTTTCTATTGTGATATATTTATTAACATCCCAGGTGTGCGTGCATGACTCTTTGGAAAGGTTTCAATAAACTATTCAGGTTATTTTGCATCCCCATAAATTTGCATCAAACCACATAGTATCATATGTGATTTAAATTACAATAGCCAACATTTGAATAAGCATCTAAAGTTTCTTAAAGTATATATATGCACGTGTGTGTACACATGCAAACATATGCACACATACATCTATGTATCTTTCTATCTATACGTATAGTACAGGTACTATCTCTTCTTTAACCACTTCCTTCCTGTCTAAGTGATAGCTTCAAGGGAAAAAACAAAACAAACCAAAAAAAGTCCACAAACTAGAACACATATTTTAGACAAGATGAAGGCTAAAAGGTATACTTTTTCATATAATACTTTAAATCACTGGGAAACTTGGGATTCCATCTGTCTCACTAAGGAAAGGCAACTCCTCAGTTGTACAGCTGACATGAAATTAATGGCCGTATGCTGATATAAACCTGAAAATTTGGCCTAATACCTGTATAATAGCTTTAACAGACTCTGAGATATCAAACATGAAAATATCACTGGTCTAGCATCGATGATTATAGACATACAGCAGCGTTAACCAGTCATGGATATAGATGGCAAGACCACAAAGAGTTTAAATGGTAAACCACACCTTATTTAACCTATACAAATATTCTGAGAGAACTGAAAATACAGATATCTTAGTAAATGAGAATGATCTTGAGGGCCCACTACTGTGGGTGGTGACTTGAAAAAGAATGGGTTTAATTCCCAGGCTGACTTTCTGCATAACACTGAAAAATTTGTTTTTGTCTCTTTGATCAATATGAGCAGGAGTGCTTTGCATTTACTAAGCCCAGAAACATCAGCTGACTCTAATGGCAGGAGGCCTTCTTGTTGTCTTGTTCTTGGTTGAGTATACTGCACGACTACTCTGATCAGAGATTTCTGATCTAAGTTTTGAGAAAGGAGAGAGATAAAAACAACAAAAGAAGCAAAACAAAAGCATAACATTGCAGAAGGTAAAATCATAGAATAATTTAGGTTAGAAAGGATCCCTAGAGAACATCTGTTTCATACACCCCCCTGCAAACAGGGCCATTTTGAATATAATTCACATTTCCACATTAGATCGGGTTACTTAGGGCCCTGTACACTTGAGTATTGAGTAACTCCAAGGATGGAGTTCCCGCTGTTTCTCTAAGCACCTGTTCAAGTGGCTGACAATCCTCACTGTGAAGAAGTTTTTCCTTCTATTTAATCAGAATTTCCTTGCTGCAACATGGGTCCAGTGTCACTTGTTCTGTCACTGTGGACCTCCAAAAGAGTCTGGCTCCATCTTACTACAGTCCCTTGCCAGGTAATTGAGGACAGCTATCTGATCCCCCTTTAGCCTTCTGCAGGCTGAACAAGCCCACCTCTATCAGGCTTTCCTTCTATGTGATGTGATCCAGCCCTATAAATACTTCAGTGGATTTCTACTAGACAGTACTCTAGATGTAGTCCTGTAAGTGTCATGTAGAGGAGAACAATAGCTTCTCTCCTTCTGCCAGCTATGTATCCCAGTATGATGTTTGCCTTCATCACTACAAGAGTGTACTGCTAACTCATGTTTAATTCATTGCCTCAAGATCTACAGGCTTTTTCTGCAAAGCAGATCACGAGCCAGCAAGTCCCCATCCTGAATTGTCATTGCAGGAGGTTATTCTTCCAGATGATGGACGTTGTGTTTGCCTATGTTGCACTTCATAAGGCTCCTGAGGAGCCCAGCTCCAAGCTGCCAAAGTTTCTCTGAATGGTAGGTCTATCCTCCAGTGTATTCCACTTCCTCAAGCTTAGTGTCAGTTTTTGAGGGTTCATTCTGTCTCATTGTCAGGGTCATTAATGGAGATGCTAAATAGTATTGGCACCAATATGAACCCTTAAGGGATGCTCCAAGTAATGAGCTGCCAACTGGACTTCGAACAATTGACCGCTAGTCCCACAGCCCAGTGCTCCGGTCTATTTTCTGTCTAGAATTTTTAAAGCCTTGCTTAGTTCAAGGTAAATGACAACCATTGCTATCCTCTCATGCACAGAACTAGTCATTTCACCACAGAAGACAGTCATATTGGTTAGGCCCAATATGTCCTTGGTGATTATGTGTTGGCTATTTCTAATCACCTTCTTGTCTGCCATTTGTCTAGCTGTTGTTTCCAGGAGCGTTTGATCCATAACCTTCCTGCAAATAGAGGTTAGGCTGGCTGTGGTATCCCAGACCCTCATGCTTGCCTTTTGAAGATGGGCACATTTATCTTTTCTAGTCATCAGGGACTTCCCCCAGTCACCGGGACTTATCGGAGATAATGGAAATTGGCATTGCAATGAAATCAGCCAGTTCTCTCCACATTCTTGTACACATCCAAGCCAGTCTTGTGAACTTTTGTTTCTGAATTGCTTAAGTGGTTCTTACCTTGGGAATCCTCTGTCATGGGGAGTACGTCACTCACCCAAATTCTGACACTGGCCACAGACCGTAACAGCTTGAGAGCAGACCCTGCCACTAAAGAGCAAGACAGAGGAATTGAGGAGTACTTTAAGCTTTTTCCGTGTGCTTTGTCACTGGGTTGCTGTCCTGTTCAGCAATAGACTTTTCCTTGTCCTTCCTTTTGCTGCTTCCACCTGTAGAAGACATTCTTGTTGCTTTTTCCTATCTGTAGGACAGTAAATATGACTTCAGTCACAGGTTTTGTATTGACCTGATAGTACAGGGTCTCAGGACTTGTGTGAACCTGTCTTAGCCTCTGCTGACTTTAGGCTATTTTATCTGTGCTAACAACTGCCCATCTGTCAGCTGACTACTGCCTAGCTTATTTTAGCTTAGCTCTGTGAATACTATAAGGGTCTGACAAACCCATGTAGTAGTCACTAAGTAATGAAAGAAGGCCCTTTTTATGAATTAAGCTAGAGGAGTCTATTGTGTAAGTTTAACTAACACCCAAGAGCTGAAGACAGTCATACTTTAGCTGAGGACCAATGAAGAAAGAGCATTATACCCTAGTAAATGTGAGTTTTGCCATTACTAGCAGAAGGACACAGGTTCAGGACTGCCCATTTCATATTCCAGGGAGTGGCTGGGCTGCTCTTGGACTGAGCAGGGCTGAGCTGGGTTTACCAGGTGCCCCATGGCCAAGTGCTTATTGCCCAGCCCGTCTGAATTTCAACTCAGTCCCAGCAGGGAAAGGGGCTGACAGCCCTAGGCAGTCCATGTGGGACAAGCAGCTCCTGGGTGATACTGGGGAGCTGTGGACAGCTTTCACCCCTTCCCTAGAGCAGGGGAAATGGGGCAGGATGGGGTAAGGAAACATAAAAGTAGCCTCAGGCAGACCTCAAGATTGATGAGGAAGGGACATTTGCCATAAGCTTCATACTCTGGTAAATACCTCAAGCTGCTGACAATCTTCTCACTCAGCGTTCCTGAGGAAGGCTTAAACTGTCAATGTTGGAAATCAGAGAGATACTGGAAGGGTGAGCATAACATCAGAGAAAAGGAATAGACGGTAAGAAATCACTATAGAACAGTTTTATCTGTATTGTCTTCTCAATAATTAGATCATTTGGATTACAGCACTTTATATCATTGTAAATTAACTAACAGTAGCTATTTGGTTTATTCTTTAGACTCTTAAATTTGACTACCAGTAAATTCTTAGCTCTACACATAAGGTGCTCTCCTTTTACCCATAACAAGAATTGGAATGTAATACCTTTGCCACCAGTTTCAACTTCTAACACAGTCTCTCCACAAACACACACACACACACGATGTTTCTGTAGTACTCCTCAACTCTAGCAGGTCCACACTTCCTCTTTTGGTACACTTCTTCTTTGTGCTTCAGTTCAATTAGGAGTTTTGTCTTCAGTGACACTGTCTGTCTGCTACTGTTGTATTCTCCTGCACTTTGGAATGGATTTTTATTATTTGCAAAGGTTGTCCTTCATGACCAGAAATCTTTTGCTGTCCCTTTGCCCTGTACTGGTTCCTGCCTACCAGTTCCGTGAACAAGCTGAAGCCCACTCTGCTAAAATCCAGGATCATTATTTTGTTGACTGTCCTCAGACAAGAGACTGCCGTAAGACTGCCCCAATTTGAAAACTAGGAAAATCATACTTCTTCAGTGGAGGGTTGTGAGTGTTAATGGATGATCCACTCATCAAGCTACATATATATGCCCCAATACCATCTAATATATGAAGAAAGCCTGTTACATATTTCTAATGCTGCTTCTCCTATACAAGACACAAACTTGTCATTGTGAATTGAGTTTTGAACATGGGAAAGTTAGCAGATACTAAAGGAATCATCAGGCACCATGGAAATGGGAAGCAGAATGCTATGTCACAAGTTTTATCAGAACAAACATACTGCTGTAACCATGTGAATACTGCAAATATAGATGATACACATTAAATATTATGTTTAAATATTTTATTATTATATTACTATTACAGGGATTTTAAAGGTCACCTTGGTAAAGGGTTCTTGTCTCCTAGCAGCTGGTTCTTCTTTTCTTCTTATTTGAACAACACTGGTAATATTGAGAAGTCTCTTTTACCTGGAATGTGAGCTGCAAGTGAATGCATGTGTATTTTCTCCAAATTTTTGGGAATGTGAATAGCATTAGTGCAGTCTAGAAATAATGGTAATGATAAAGTTATGTAGCAATATGTGTTAAATACATCATAGGTTAAGGTTTTTATTATAAGAACTACTTTGAATATTTAAAACCTTTTTGCAGTTCAATGTATGTCATGGAATCATAGAATCATAGAATGGTTTGAGTTAAAAGCGACCTTAAAGATCATCTAGTTCCAAACCCCCTGCCATGGGCAGGGACACCTTCCACTAGACCAGGTTGCTCAAAGCCCCATCCCACCTGGCCTTGAACGCTTCCGGGGATGGGGCATCCACAGCTTCTTTGGGAAACATTTTCCAGTGCCTCACTACCCTCACAGTGAAGAGTTTCTTCCTTATATCTAATCTAAATCTACCCTCTTTCAGTTTAAAGCCATTACCCCTTGTCTTATCACTACATGCCCTTGTAAAAAGTCTTCTCCAGCTTTCTTGTAGGCCCCTTTTGGGTACTGGAAGGCTGCTATAAGGTCTCCCTGCAGCCTTCTCTTCTCTAGGCTAAAAAAATCAACTCCCTCAGCCTGTCATTATAGGGAAGGTGCTCCAGCCCCCTGATCATCTTCATGGCCCTCCTCTGGATCCACTTGAGCAGGTCCATGTCCTTTTTATGTTGGGGGCCCCAGAGCTAAATACAGTACTCCAGGTGGGGTCTCATGAGAGCACAGTAGAGAGGGAAAAGCACCTCCTTCAACCTGCTGGCCACGCTTCTTTCGATGCAGTCCAGAATGCGATTGACTTTCTGGGCTGTGAGTGCACATTGCTGGCTCATATTCAGTTTTTCATCCACTAATACCCTTAAGTCCTTTTCTGCAGGGCTGCTCTCAATCCACTCATTGCCCAGCCTGTATTTGTGCTTGGGATTGCCCCAACCCAAGTGCAGGACATTGCATTTGGGCTTGTTGAACTTCATGAGGTTCTCATGGGCCCATCTCTCAAGCCTGTCAAAGTCCCTCTGGATGGCATCCCTTCCCTCCAGCATGTCGACCGCACCACACAGCTTCGTGTTGTCAATGTCATGGCATTGCAAGTTTCTTGATACTTTGCTTTTCTTTATCAGATGGATACATCTTTCTGCCAAACTTCTGATCTATTTTTGGAGTAGTGAATATGGTTGTTCCTAGTGGCAGACATACAATTATGTAAGAGGTTTATCCATTAGGTCCTAAACATACTCTGTTATCCATGTAGGAGTGCATGCCCTCTTGCTGTAATCCTGCAGAAAGATTACAGAGAGGTGAGGAAAAGTAATCACATTTACCTTCTAGAGAGTCTAAAAGATACTTTTAGTCCAAAGGGGCAGATCAAAGAGAAAGAAAAAGGAACAATAGGCATGATGTTAGTATTGAGTATACGGTAGAGGTCCAGTAAGAATTAAATTATCGTAGGTTGTGTCTAGATCTTCATTCTGATCTCCTGTCGATCCCATGAATGGACTTTTCCTGTGTGTGAACAGACCGATGCAGGAGGGTATGATGATGTGACCTGAACTCATCCCAATGTACTGTTGAAACACACTTTGGGCACATAACTAGAATCAGAAACTCTTCATTTAGTGAAATTGATTTTGTCATAATGTGATGAAACTTCGTATGCTAAGACAGCTTCTTCCAGGTGGGTAATGTCTCTGCAACCTTGGATTGAATGTTATGACAACCAAAGCTTTGAGGTGAATCTGCTATAACCATCTTCTTATACTGAGTCAACTTAAGAAGACTAAAGAGTTTTTAACCTCAAAGGAAACATCTTAGAATATAGGCTGTAATACTTAGCTATTTATAGAGATAAAACTCAAAGAGAAATAGTTATCACAGAGGTTATTATGTTTATTATATTATAATTTAGTTCTCCCATGTTATCTATATGGGATTTTATCTATAGACATGCACTGTGAAACTGTGTCTTGTAATAGGCAACTGTGTATTTATGAAAAATGTGAATTAGCCATTAGTCATTTTTTTCATGTTACCGAACTCTAAAAAAAAGTGTTTTGGAATTCCAGATGAAGGTCGTTATGAGAAGATAAGTGTTATAATGAAGATAGTGTGTAAAATATTTTCTTTAAAAATAAAAATTCTAGCTGGATTTATCCCAATTTCATTCCTCAGAGTATTTTCCAAATGTAATGAAAAGGAAACCTATAAGATTTGTTATAGCATTTTATCTTACTAATTTTTTTCCTTCTTGATTTTTGTTAGACATTTACATCACTAGATTCTATTTTGTGTGGGTTGCTATGAAAACATCAAAGAAATTTCAATTGAAAAGAAAAATTTCTACATAAAATGTGAGGAACAGTACATGTCTAAGATTTTATTCATAGTTTTAGAGAGAAAATTTTCCTTCAGATATTGCAGTGCAAGATAATAACATCACATCCTAATCAGAGGCAAATCTCAGTCTGGAATGTGATCTTTAGAAAAAAATATCATCAGGAGATATTTGAAAATCATTTTTATAGGTTGTATATATGTCATAAAGGAAAAGGATAAAAGAAGAATTTAACGAAAGTGAGGAAAATCAGCAATATGTACACCTGGTTGTTTCCCACCCTATCCCCTCTCTCATGTGCACACTAATCTGATGGTAGAACCCTGTTTCATTTAATGCTTAAACACTCCTTGTGTTTTAAATAAGGAACGCCGCCTGCCTGGCCTGTTTTGCTGGCATTTCCTGTTTCTCTAAAGGTCATTCAAGAATAAAACTCTTCTCCTCCAAGCAAATTTCCAACTTGCTAGTAAAATACTCAAATAATTCTTAAGCTTTATTATCCCAGAAAGACAAATTTGAGAATAACATTCTTCATATTTCTTGAGCAGGTCTGTCACCTGGAGAATGAGATTTTACTCTTCTTATGATCTGGAAATTCTAAAACTGAATACATGTTTATACGCAGTTTCTTTTTCCCTTCAGGTTAGAAACATAGGTCTTTACCAGTTTCTGTAGCAGTTCCAAACCACAGTAAAATGCATCAACTGAAATGGGAAATTATTTTTAAGTTCCTTATGTTACTAGTACCTATTTTGCTCAAATTGATAAACAGAAATGTAACATCATATTGCTAATTATTAAACCTGCTCTTTTTATGAAGATATGCAAGTCTTTTTCTCTAGGTTCACTAGTAAAATAGTCTGAAAATGTTAACTTCTATATTTGTTATGTAATCAAACAGTTTAAAATGTTGTCTGAAAAATAATCTTCTCAAAGATCAATTCATTTTTATACTTTCATCCCAGTCCATAATGTAGTATTCTTTCAGTGCATTGAACATATGTAGCATTGTTTTAATGCTAAATACTTCTTACTTCCTTGCAATAAAAGATCAGGCACATTATCTTACCCACCAACAATATTGTGGTTCTTTTCCTGATTTTAAGTTGCAAATACTCCACTCTCACCTCCAATATTTTTAAATTATTATAAGTGTGATCCTATGGAAGATGTTCTGGAGTTGCCTTGCATTTTTATATGTAAATATAATGTAAAAAATAATAAATTATGATTTACAATTGAGTTTGTATGTGTGTTTCTTGTATCACTATCATAGCTCAAATGAGAGCAATGTCAGTTTAGCCATGTAATAAAATAAATTGCTCTCTGTATGTCCTAAAAACCCCATAAATCACTTCTCAGAAGTTTATTTTAGATAATTTAACTGATTTAATTAACCCCAAAGTAAATACACTGATTAGGTACTAGTGAAAGAAAAACTGGGACATGCTGGGATAATGAAAAGAATGGCAAAGAGCGATTTTATTCTCATGTTTCAAGGGAATCATCATGAATAAATCTTGTATTTATAATTTTTTTAAAGTACTTTAAAGTAGCTGTCACTCCCAATAGAAATATCCTTCTGGGTAATTATTTTGCCTCCCTTCCTCTCCACAAACCTCTCAAAACCCAGACAAAACAGAAAATAATAATTAACCAGTAATAATATAGAAGTCACCCCATGAAACATCAATTCATGGAAAAGGCTTTGTTCTCCAAAAACAGTTGAAACATTGCAAGCCTGTTGCATGACATCAATCAATATATTCTAGAACTCCTGAGAATACAGAATACAGAATTACTGATGCTCTCACATGCACCCAGCACTGGTAAGCATGCACAATTTAGCAATGAATTAAAGATTTTATATCTTACCTTGTAGGGAGTCAAGAAATTATGAAGGAGAAGGTTTCAAGTCAGCACCACGCATATCACCATCATTATCATCCTTGTTCACCCCATAACCATGACTTAATCATTCTTCCACCTTAACTGCAGAATAATATTTCAAAATTATTTTCCTGCCTTGTCTGACGCTTAAATACCTTGCAGAGAGGACAGAAGTTGTAGTGTTCATGGTGACTGAGTTCAAAGTGAATAGTATTCACAATGAACCTATTTGTTTGTAGGCAGTTCAACAAACTCTGTGTATGGACCCAAGATGTAGAAGAATTTCTTCTTGGAGAATAAACACTACTGAACATTAAATGAGGGTTTATTTCTATATTCAGAAGTGTATGACAACTGCTGAGCTAGATCCTCATAAGAATAATGCCTTTCCACTAAACTTTAATTGAAGAAATGCTGAAATACTACGATCAATTATCTTTATCATTTTAGTTTCTTTGATCCTTTGTTCAAGATAATCAAACAGAAAAATTACCTCATGACAATGTATTATTTTAAATCTTCCACTACAAAACTGAAATTATGGTAACAGACAATTTGGGGAAAACATTCTTAGCACTCCCTGTGGTAATCCTTATTTGTGTGTATTTTCTTCAAAGATGAATTTATTTTTTTGAAGACAAAAACTCTAGCTGACCTCTCTGACAAGACATGCATTGCCTGCATGAAGGTGTCATTTAATGCATATACATAAACAATAACATATTTTCTAAAGATCAGCCTTAATACCTGAAGGAAAAATCAACAAGACTGATTTGCCTTCCACATGTTTTTTCCACATATTTTTGTCATATGTGAGATTCGGTTTTTAAACTGCAGATGTAGAAGCAGTAAAGTGGCATGATTTGTTTAATTTCATTCACTGACTTTTTGTGCTGAGGAAAAACAAAACCAGACAAACCAAACCTACACCAAATGAAAAATAACCAAGCAATTCTGGAGATGCAAAGGTAAATATTTTTTAGGTTAATTTAAATTGGCAAAATTGTATTTGAGTAAAAATACAAAAAAAAGGAGAAAAAAATAAAGAGGAATGACAATAAGATGAAATAGCTTGTAATTTAAAGAAAATGTAGAAAGATGGTGCTTCAGTTCCTGCCCTTCCCTCAAGACATGATGAAGGTAAAAGTTATGCACTGTGGCAAAATTACTGCAAAAACCAAATGGAAAAGACTTTTAATGCTTAAATACAGACTTTTTTTACAATTTTAACTTCTATAGTGTAAAATAAATTTAATCTCAAGGTTTCAGACAATGAACTAACTAGGAACTGAGCAACAAAGCAATTTAGGAAAATGGCTTAGAAACCAATTTTTTAGGTATATGCTAAGGTGATTTCTTGAAGGAAAAAGAAGAAGAGACTTTGTTAGAAACTTTTAAAAGTTAAACATTAAATTTAAAATCTGTAAGGTTTAGCAACTTGTTTCATGAAAAGGCAGCTTCATTTCTAATCGTCAAGTAATCATACTACTGTTAATTTATAAAGTAAGAGAGAGAAACAGAGCGTGTTGTTTAGCTTGAAGGGTGAAATTCATCCTGTGCAGAGATGTGGCATAGAGAATATGAAAAATTTTAAGTTTCATATAAGCACAGGTCCTTAAAAAACCTTGGTAGATCTTGCTTCAGCAGGTGAAATTCATCTCTGAAAAAAATATATGTAACTGCTTATATGACAGATCTGTACCTGAAATAGTCATCCTGATACAGGTATTTAATTTGTCAAAAGACATACATGTATAAGTGACCAAAAGATGAAGGAAAGTAAATTGAAGTTCTTCACTGGATTTGGTTGTTGGATTTTACTGCATATAGATTACAGACAAATCCAAATGTTGCAAAAGTTTTGTTGTTCTCCCTCTCAGCTTATGTTTTACCCAGCTTAACTTTCTTCCCCATAATGCAAAGAAAACCCAATATACAACTATCTTGTACCTTTCATGCATTAAAAAAATAATCTGTAGTTTGTTTAAGAGCACCCATGCTTTAGATAGGGCTGCTGTGTGTCATTGCAAGAAACAGCCACAGGGTAAACGAAGCATCAAATAGACTGTAAATCTTTTTCCTTTACACTGATACGCTACTTAGTGCAAGGTTGTATGGGTGTCACAGGTTTTCTTTACTGAAATGCTTCTGGAAGCAGATGTGACCCAATGCAGGTCTACAGAGAGCAAACTGAGCCAACAAGGATTGGTTTGTTTGAAAATCTATTGAATTCAGAGTGAAAACATGCATTGTGACAGTAGTAGGAGGCTGTTTTGCAGGGAAGTGGAAAAATAAAAAAGCTAATGTTTTCTTCATTATTTGTTGATTCTATAAATGAACTAAATATCCAACTGATCAGACATCCTGAGGCTCTGTCTTCATAACTTTTAGACAACCATTCATACCGTCTTTCCATACGATCTCTTACTGTACACAGAACCCAGCTTCAGCTCCTATTTCAATAATAAAATGCCAGTATTCTCCCCCCTCACCCCTCCAAAAAAACCACTTAAGCCTCAACCTCCTGAGAAACCCTTGCAAAACACTGTCAGGTTTGCAAGGAAAAGCATTCAGAAGAGAGGAAACACCAGATCAGTTGCATTATTATAGAGATCATGTTTACATAGTCTCTTACCCAAAACCTTTTTCAGAACATGAAATAGACAGTCCTTATTGAATGAGTGAATTGATTATGCTTTTTTAGCTTGTCATTTTATATGGCTACCTGCATATTGTTCCTGGATTTAGAAAGCCCTGCACGGAATAATGATCTGTTATTTCCAAATGAGTTTTTTCTCAGATGATTTTTTTTGTTCGTTCTCAGAGATTTATTAACTGGCATTAATATATGTATTTCCATAATAGGAAAAGTAGTGCTGATTTTCTTGAACACATGTGAGGCACAGATTAAGTCAGAGTATATCAGTTTATGGGGATGACCATCTGAAAAGAGTATGGCTGGATATTTCAAATACCTCAGTGTTTTATAGCAAATGTTCAGAATACAATGATATTCTGTTAGTGATGTGCTCTGAAAATCTTAAAATCAGACTGTCCTATATCAGCCTGGGAACCAGGAAAGAGCTAGAGTGGATGCTTATGATTCTTCGTTTTATCTTGCGAAGGGTCATCATCTTTAAAGGCTCTCACATGAACCAATTATACTGTACAGTCAGCTAGAATCCAAACATTGATGGGACATGTCTTGCTTCTCCATTGTTCTCTGATCAATGCTTTCACAGTCCTTGTCACCTCCTGTTCCTTTCCTCCTGCTCTGGTTTCTCATCTTCCTTTTCCTATTTAAATTCATGTCCTTCTGCCTAACAATACAATCCCTCTTCCACAGTGTTTAGCTTTTTCCTTAACACTCTGCATTTAAGTGAAGAATCTTTTTCTGTGCTGTCTGGTCCAGGGAATACTGAGAATCCAGAACAGATTTTTTCCTTGCTACATTTTCCAATATTTGGTACCGTGGATGCTTATGATTTGTGAGACTATCTTGGAAATGGCTTTAAATTTACTTTGGATTTTTCAGGATATATGGGAGAAGTTTATGACAGGAAAAAAAAAAGGTAGAAAAGATTAACATTTGGCACTGCTCTGAAGAACGACAGGTAACTTTTGTTAAAGTACAATGTCAAACTACATCCTGGTCTGCTTTCCCAAATACTTGCCTGCCTCACTGGGCCTGGATTTTTTAGCAGATGCCTATCTTACTCTTTAGGATTAAGGTGTCTTTTCAAGAACAATGTGGAATTGTGGACCAGCAGAAGTGCTATGATATTTAATGCATTGCTAAATGGGAGAAGGGGAGAGAGTGCAGTGCAGGAACACCCTCAAGTTTGTTCTGTGTAAACAAGCAAGCAAGCAAAAATATTTAAACAATTGCTTTATTCTATCAGGATTTTATATTGGCTGGAAATATCATGTCAGGAATTCTTTACCTTTGTCAAAGAACTACCAACATAAATTTGCATGGATTTCACAAGATTGATTTGTAATAACATTAGAAAATGGATAGTTCTTATCTTAATTGAATGTTCAGTACAAATGAATTTGCATAACTCCTATATTAAGAAACAACACCCAGTTAAATAAAATTCATACCACTTACACATTTTTTCAAACCTCATTTAATCAGACCACATTATCAATGTCAGGAAAACAAAGACAAAAATGTTATGAAACTTTCTTTTAAAAGGAAGTAAGGACCAGATTCAGTCTGTCTTTTTCACAGTATGTAATTTATAGTTCCTCAAGTAAGTCTTCTGCTTTCAGTGTGTCTAGACTCCAAGTAAGTACTACATTTAAAAAGAGCTGAAAGAATCTTACTGTAGCTAATTTATTTCATTCTTACCCAGATAGTAAGCAAAATTGGCATCCAGTCTAGTTGATGATGAAAAAATAGCTCATTTAGTTCATTCTGAATTTATGAAATGCTATGGTCTATAAATGATGTTGTATCATTAGGTTAGCATCTGCTCCAGGATTCATGGTATTTTGAAGAGGAATGATTAAGGACGTTATTAGTAAATCTACAAAGAACAGGACACACAGCATTTAAACATTACCCTATCATCTGTGCAACAAATGTTCAGCATCATTATGTTTCCACAATAGCAATTTGCTATTGCTCTGTGGGGTAAGCAATCAATACAGGCAGGCGATGCTTTTTATATCAATAGAAAGAGAGTACAGCTTAGTCTGTTCCAGCCTTTGCAAAATCAATAAGCATGTCTCCTTATATGGCAGACAATTAGTCTCAGTTGCAGATAAGAATGACAAGGTATAGGCTATAATTAACACAGGAAAGCCTTACAAAATGTTCATCCCTCTGTTTGTAAAATGTCATTCAACTTTTTACTGAGCATTAAACATAAATATTGTTTATATTAGTCCCTAATGCACAAAGAGCTGCCTAGAATCTTAATTCTTTCACAGGAAAATAACAACCCATAAAAATGACATTGTCAGAGTTTTTAGCAGAGTACACAAAGTGTGCTTAATACCTGTCTGGATCTTGTGTATGGAAAATAACTTCATTTTTAAACCACAGAATAAACAGATTTCACATCACACTCTGACCTCAGTAAGACAAAGTGCATATGAACAGTTCTGCAGAGAGTGGTTGCCATCAGAAACAGGTAATTTCCACCTTCACATTGGCAAGCTGTACTTCCTAACGCACTGAAGCAGTAGAGCCCACCTATTCCTCTCCCCATTCTAGCTGTCCTCTGGTCAGTTCTAAGGAATCAAAAAGGAAAGTCAATAGATCCATGAAGATCTTATCAAAGCCCATGTGTCATCACCTCTTCTAACCTTATAGAACAAACGCCAACATTTTCCTGAGTTTTCATTTAGAACTGCAATGCCAATAATGGTTAACTTGTAAAACAGTAAAAATGGAATTTAAATATCATATGCAGTGTAGTACTTTTCAGTCAGAAACATTCAATTGTGGATTTGAAAAAAACAGGCAGTTAGATTCCATTTGTTTGTTTGTTCGTTTGTTTGTTTGTTTTTTAGAATACTTAGGATTCAACACTTTTCTCAAGACCTTGTGTAAAGGAGTCATCCAGACCTTATATGTAGATGAGTAATGGTGAGTGCAGTAAAATTTGTAATATCACCACTGTGTTCAGCTGACTTAATTAATGTTCAAGGTCTTTAAAACCTCTAAAAGATGGGTGGTATGGTAATACAAAGTACTTCCTTGAAACAAAACTTCATTGTTAATAACTCTACCTTCTATGTGAGGGGAAAAAAAAAAAAAAAAAGGAAGCACATCCAAGTATTTGCTTAGGCAACATTACCCTGATACATTTAAATCAGTATTTGCTTTTTTTTTCATTTTAAATACCATACTTAATGCTTAAATTTCATTTACTTAGAAGCATGAATCATGTTATAAGCAAGAACCTCAGAAGAGTTGTTTTAAAAATCACTGTTTTTAAAAAGAAGAGAGAAAGGTCAGAGGTACAAACAAATTACTGACTGCATGTATCTATATATGGATCTGTTGCTTCTGATTTTCTAGAACAGTTTTGTCTTTTAGATTCCTGACAACTATTGCACCTTATCAATGAGTAGTTAAGCAATAACATTTATGATAGTACAGCTTTCAACTAGCTCTATTTGAAATTTTTGTGATTATTTTTCTAAATATATCATTTTAATTGCCTTTTTAAACTAGGTTTTCTCTTATCTAACATTTTAATCAACGCTAAAGAAGTTATCAGTAACATTCTTTATCTGTTTCTCTTAGACTTTTATCTTTTTGCTTCTAACATTTTCATGTTTCTAATACCCCACACTCTTTTTTTCTGATTTTTTAAATGCTCTTCAGTAACAACCTAATTGCTTGGGATAGCATTCACTGAACATTGGTTCTCTTTTGAGCTTTAACCACACTAATACTTAGCATGTGAGTCCTTGTGTATCACGAACTCGTGAACGAGAGTCTTTTGCCTTGATGTTGTCTCAGTTTGCGTACTGATCCAGCCAGTGCTGCATTCAGAGAGATAAAAGGATGAAGTCCTCACAGACTCAGTTCCTTACAGCTACAGAACACTGGTTCCCTCCAACCCTTGAACTGGTCATAATTTGTTAAAATATATTTAATTCCTTCCAGTTTCCCTGCAAAAATTTGAACAACCAGTGGCTTCAGGCCTCTATGAAAAATGAAATACAGAGGAAGCCCACTGTTTTAATGGAACAGAAATAGATGATGCATAAATAACATCCCATACCTCCTCCAGAAGCAATTTAGGAGAGTGCTCTTTACTGACTTCTAGCCTACAGCCATGAAACATCAAGTCACAGAAGATTTTAAACATACCCATAGGTATAATCTTTTGAGCTCTGGTAACAACCTAGCCATTCACCTCATCTGACAAGTACTTCAAAGATCTGGCTAATCGATCAAGAGTAGCTTTGTTTTGCATTGTATCTCTTCCTTTTTCTCTTTCCTGTGAAGGTAGGTTAGACAGTATCATTTTCATGTGTGCTTCTGTCACACTGTTGGATTGGTGGAGTCTTCAGCCCACAGTCCACACCCATTCAGTCAAGATCTGACATGCATCCCCCTTGCATTTCTCTCTTTTTTTTTATTGTATGAGAAACTGCTTCAATAGGAGAAGGCATCCCTTGATTGTAAGAGCTATAGATGTGGTTATTTTACACCTCAAGGAAAGGGGATTTACAGTATTTATTCCAATAAAAAAAGGAGGATGATAACCCATTTGGGAATTAATTAACATACCCCAAATCCATTTGATGATGTGTGCCTGTGTCTCTCTGTAAACCGTGGTCGTATTACTTGCATACTCCAAAGGGAAGTTGAGAACAAAACCATTAGATGGTGAAAACTTCAGATGCTACTGTAGAGGTGGATCCATGCCATTAATATGATAAGCTCTTCAGGCCACGTTAGGATATTACATATTTTTAATAAACATAAAAATATATGATTTTAAAAAGAAGCCATTTCAAAGTTTTCTAATTAAGTGGTTTTGTTTTCTTCTGTTCTGCTCTTTCCCTATTCCAAAGCATAACTGATTTAAAATAATGTCTTAATTTATATATATAGAGAGAGAGAGAATTTAAGACCCCTGATCTCATTCTATAGCTAAAGAACATGAAGTGTAGCTCCAGGGCAAGAGAACCCTTGCAATTCCTGATTCTGAAGTTATAAAGAGTTTTGGTCTTTTTTCTAGCTGTAAGCATACCCAAGAGGTTGCTGTGTCAGTAAGGATTAGTCAGGCGTAGAATCATAGAACCATTTAGGTTGGAAAAGACCTTTAAGATCATCGAGTCCAACCATAAACACTGCCAAGTCCACCACTGAACCATGTCCCTAAGCACCACATCTACAAGTCTTTTAAATACCTCCACGGATGGCGACTCAACCACTTCCCTGGGCAGCCAGTTCTAATGCTTGACAACCCTTTCGTTGAAGAATTTTTTCCTAATATCAAATCTAAACCTCCCCTGGTGCAACTTGAGGCCATTTCCTCTCATCCTATCACTTGTTTCTTGGGAAAGGTACCAACACCCACCTTGCTACAACCTCCTTTCAGGTAGCTGTAGAGAGCAATAAGGTCTCCCCTCAGCCTGTTTTTCTCCAGGCTAAACAACCCCCGTTCCCTCAGCTGCTCCTCATAAAACTTGTCCTCTAGACCCTTCACCAGGTTCGTTGCCCTTCTTTGGACACGCTCCAGCACCTCAATGTCTGTGTTGTAGTGAGAGGCCCAAAACTGAACACAGTATTCGAGGTGCAGCCTCACCAGTGCCGAGTACAGGGGGACAATCACTTCCCTAGTCCTGCTGCTACACTATTACTGATACAAGCCCGGATGCTGTTGGCCTTCTTGGCCACCTGGGCACTCTGCCAGCTCGTATCAACCAACACCCCCAGGTTCTTTTCTGCCGGGCAGCTTTCCAGCCACTCTTCCCCAAGCCTATAATGTTGCATGGGGTTGTTCTGACCCAAGTGCAGGACCCGGCACTGAGCCTTGTTGAACCTCATACAGTTGGCCTCAGCCCATCGATCCAGCCCGTCCAGATCCCTCTATAGAGCCTTTTTGCCCTCAAGCAGGTCAATGCTCCTGTCCATGGTGTCCTATGCAAACTTGCTGAGGGTGCACTCGATCCCCTTGTCCAGATTATTGATAAAGATGTTAAACAGACCTGGCCCCAATACTGAGCCCTGGGGAACACACTTGTGACTGGCCACCAACTGGGTTTAACTCCATTCACTACGACTCTTTGGGACTACCCATCCAGCCAGTTTTATACCCAGTGAAGAGTATGCCTGTCCAAGCCACAAGCAGCCAGTTTTCTCCAGGAGAATGCTGTGGAAAACAGCGTCAAAAAAGAATAAGGGATTCAAGGCACATGTCTTAAAATACTTTCAGACATGGAGTATTCCAGAACTCCCGTATAAGCTTATTGCCACTTCAACAAAACTGTTTCATGAATTCTGTGCTTCTTAGCTAAAATAATTACAGGCCTTATTTTGTGCTGCCAAAGTAGCTCAGAGCTGTCTCAGCCTGCAACAGAATCGTCTCCAATCCTTTTTCCTATTTCATTATTTGCTACTTTATCATTTAAAATAGTACCAGCTGTGCATGTCACTTGAAAATGAAATGAACATGATCCAATTAAGTTTGCACTACTGGGTGAAAGAGAGCTAAACTGAAAGGTAGGTGTTAACTGCTATCTACAGATTTCAGACTGCTACTACTTGATGCTTATGACCTAATTCTTTTATTGATGACACTAATTTAAAGTGAGTGACCAAGCATCCCACTGTGATCAGAACAGTTGCACAGAGTAATCGAATGTGCAGCTACTCAAGTGATTTTTACTACCCAAAAGACAAGTTAAGTCAGCTACTGTGTACTTTTAAACAAAATCAGTCTTGATCTGCAGAGAGAAAGTCTGCAAAAGTTTTAAATGAAGTATTTTTAAGCTGTGCTTTGATTAAAATCAAACTGTGCGTTCGTAACAATACTAGCTTAAATCTGGAAATATATCTCATTATATTAATTCAGATATCTGTGTAATGTCACATTTAGAAGAAACAATCTGAAATTGTAATTTGAAATTTTTATAAGAAATGTGTTTCCATTTTTGCTTTTTTAAATAACCTCAGGAAGATGGTGGCTTTTTCCTCTTTTGATTTGTTCAATGTGGTGTAATTTTGTATTTACAATTTGAGTGAGATCCCAACCAAATGGTGTTGTCTCTCTTCTTGAATCTATAAAAGAGACTGGCTCACATAAATAGTCTCTCAAATAATTCTAATAGATACACAAAATTGGCAGGATATTTAAATATGTGTCTACTTATAAGAATATGTGTATTCCAATTAGACTTAGTAGACTGATTACGTATTTAAAGATAGGAATGTATTTTCTAAATCAGGACCAAGTTTTTAAAAATAAATATATTTTAAGAATGTGTGAGTCATTGTCACTAACACTTCAGTCTGTCAGGTGCTGTGGAAGTTATATTAGAAAGGAGTCAGTTCAGAAAAGCCCTTAGGTAAGTGAGTTCAATTTTTGCCAAAAAATAATGATCTTAATTATACAATATGCAATTGCTGGGTTTGTCAGGCTTGCTGGCACAGATGAGCTTTATTACAATGTATATGTATTAGAAGGGAGTAGGGAACTAAGGAAAAGTCTGTAAGAGTCTGAAGAAAATTAGGGAGCCTGAAATAGGTGATTTCACAGTGTCTTTGCAAAAGATCTAAATAGCTGTGAGAGATTACTGAAGGATTTCCAGGGCCAGTGAAAGACACACAGGATGAGAAACACAGAACCACAGCATCTGGGTGGTCTGGGGCTCTGGAGTAACAGCAATGAACTGGAAAGCTTTAGAAAGTTTTTTGGGAAGAGAAAAAAATCATTAAAATTTTCCTAAAATTCTTTTAGGACCAGCTATGGGAGAGATATATGCTTCAAGTGGGATAACCGAAGGACAGAAGTTTTCAGTTACTGGAAGAGAAATGGGAAACTATTTCATGATGTTTCCAAAACAAATTCAGATAGGTTCAGAATCGAAGAGCAGAGTATTTTTGGAAATGTAAAAAATCCACTGAAAAAGAAAACTGTTTCCCATGACTCATTGTTTAATGTTCTCAATGCCTAATTTTGTCATTGTCCTGTATTTTACACCCAGTTTCTATTAGGCCAAGCTGGTGCTTTCTGTTCAGTCTGAAATGTCTCTATAGAGTCTCCAAAGCCAAATTCTCTGTCTTCTGGGGACATTTTGAGAAAAGTTTCATTGACATGTCTCCGTTGTGGTATTTCCAGCACTCTGCAGTGCACTTCCTAAAAAACTGCTTGGATGACTCACCTCCTCCTAGCACTCCCTGATGAGCTTCATTAGCCAGTCAACACATATACTCTGAGAAAACACGGCAAACACCCACATCTCTCAGACATACCAAACATCAGAATGTCATATTCACACCATCCAACACAGGCATCTGGGCCATCATATGCTCCCATAAATAAGAGCAGGATGTTTCATAATCACCAGCACAGCCACACATTCCTCAGTCCTTTAGCTTCCAGAAACATAAGGTGCACTCACCTGAACTCTTTGTTCTCCTCTCTTCTACTAACCAGAGACTACAGTGGCCAAATCATGAACCTATGTCAAAGCCTAAGACAATAACAGTCAATTGCAGAAGATCTCATTGACCAGTATCACATCTTTGCACAAGTTTGAAAAATGTGTAGGGAGAAGGTCTTGGCCCATCTATCTTTTGAAAAGCAAAAAGAAGCCATTTGGTCATCTGCATCATTTCCCAGCGTATCCCTTCCATATTTAGCTGTTTAGATCTTCTTTAGATCTATTAGATCTTCAAAGGAGAGACAAGATTGTGCAGCTTCTCTGGACATAGACAGCCCTGACCATTTACTGGTGGAAGTGAATCATCCATGACAAACAGACTTTGTGCTTTCCCTTCACATTATTCCTTACGTGATTGCTAGCTCCCATTTTTCTCTTATGTGCTTTCAAAGTTTGTATTTCAAGATGATGCTTGAAAAGATATCCAAGAACAACCACTGCCTTTCAGCCATGACGTACTCTTCCCCCTCAACCTCTTTCTAAGCTGCTTTCAGCAAGTAAGTACAAAATTTTGGACCTATATCTCCAAGTTTCCTAAGCTGCTGGCTGTTTTGTGAATCTCTTGCTCCTTGCTTATTACTGTTCTGCTGACTTCTGTAGTAAACTTACTCAGATATTTTCCATGATATTTCTTTTCCATGGAAAGAACATAGATCATTAAAAATGGTCAAACTCACTTTAAAAAAAATTAGAAAAACAAAATCGTAAGTGCTGACACGTTTTACATTCCATCCATCCATCCATCCATCCAAACATCCTTCTCTCCTTTCACTCCCCAGTGATTTCAGGAAACAGCTAAAATACTTCCCCATCTGCTTCTGAAATGCCTACACTTCATCTTTCACACTCTCTTTTCTACTTTCCTATTGTTCAACCAATGTTTTCTCCTCTCTCCTTTTAACAGAGGTCTGGAGGTTAGACTGAAATGCACCTTATATTTCATTTTGCTAATAGTCCAACCCACACCCTGTCAAGCAGCAGAGGTGCACTCTGACAGATCTGTCCTTCCAAAATAGAACTGACCCTGGATACAGCTGCTAATTCTCTTTTTATATACTCCATAAGTCACAATGAAAAATCAATCAAATGTCATCATTGCATCCTTAAAAAATGAGATACAATATCTCTGAAATTTGAGGGAAAAAAGAGACTGAGGTTACAATCACAAACTGTAGCTATAATTTATGACTTAATTAAACTCTGCATTGATATCCTTATATAACAATACCTTTTTTTGCTCTTAAATTGTCGCAGTGGGAATGAATCACAAGGGGTATGATTAACTGAATCTGAAGAGGCAGTAATCCAATCAGATAGGAAATAAGAACAGATGTATTGAAGACTTCTAATGTTCTCAATTCCTTCTTTCTCCTTTCAGCATCTTTGCAAGATGACATCTATCCCAAAGTTGTAGAGAGTTTTAAGAAATTGTCATGCAAGGAGCCTAATTACTCTTCTTTTTTTCTGTAAATTGAAAGAGTTATGACGTAGGTCATCATGCTTCCTTGTATGATTTGAAGTATTTGGGTTTGATAGCAAAGTCTTTGTCCCTTACAGAAAGAAAGAGAACTCCATATTATACAATAGTGCTACATACAGGCTTGACACTCTGCAGCACTGTGCCCTGGCAAAGGTGAAATCCTATACATACAAATTACCCAGCTATGGATATTTTGACTACAAAGGCCAAAATAATATAGTATTTTATATATAGATATTTTATATTATATGTATATAAAAATATTTAGATTGAGGTCATAACTGTTTTTAAGCCTTATTTTGTCTCTTTCTTGCTCCCAAAAGCAATGACTAAAAATTGTGGGTCTAGGGGGACATTATAGCAGCCTTCCAGTACTTAAAGGGGGGGGCCTGCAAGAAAGCTGGAGAGGGACTTGTTAGAAGGGC
>JAVKLA010000030.1:26185222-26196005 GCA_034782735.1 Sagittarius serpentarius | reverse complement strand
CCATGGAGGGGAGCGGGGGAGCAGATGCCCACCTGCAGCCCGGGGAGGACCCCACGCCGGAGCAGGTGGGTGCCCCCAAAGATGGCCGTGACTCCGTGAGGAAGCCTGTCCTGGAGCAGTCAGTGTCTGAAGGACTGGAGGCCACAGAAACGACCCACGCTGGGATGGGGCTTTGAGCAACCTGGTCTAATGGAAGGTATCCCTGCCCATGGCAGGGGGGTTGGAACTAGATGATCCTTAAGGTTCCTTCCAACCCAAACCATTCTATGATTCCATGATTCTATGAATAAAAACATACCCTTTTTGCCAATGATTGCTTCTTTTTAAGGGTGCTTAACATGACAGATAAATTAAGAAGTAAAGAATTGCCTATATTAATTTTTAGTGGTTTAAAGAATATGAAATGAAAGACTTCTTCATCCTAAATTAAAAACAGGCTTGTGTTGGGTCAGCTAACTTTGGTACTAAATGACTAGAACTTCAGCTTTAACTTTGCATGTGTATATGTCTTAGTAATTTTTACTCATATATGTTCCTATTTATGACTCATTTTATCTGTGGAATACATTATACAAATACAAAATATTGATACTGTAAATATGGCAACAATGCTTTTAGGTTGATAGAGAAATTCAAAAATGTATGTCCATTCTTTTCTTTGCTCTTACTGTTATGCTAGCTTAATATAGAGTGCATTCCATAAACCATGTCCTGCAGAGAAAGGCCCTCCACTGAGTTAAGAATACTATGTGGGTTATGTCTGGAGAATAAAAGGGTTTTTTTCATGAACTGGCCCCTAAATAGTATTTTTAATCCAGTTGGGAATGGATCAAGTAGGATGCTGTCATAAATTTATCGAAGGCCTTACTTCCTAAAATAAATACACAAAAATAACTGTTAACCAAGACACGTTCTAATAACTACACTTCATTGACAGATGTATATTTCTTAGTATTAACTTGATGTTAACATTTTATATTAATTATTGTATAAGAAGAAACATTTATAAAGCTAGTAGGTGTGGGTTTGTTGTGCATCAAAGTCATATGGCTTGATATGGATTATTTAACAACATGCAGAAATGCAGTAAAAATGTGTTCGTTAATTTTAAATACAGGAAACTATTTATGTTTTGAAATTAGACTTTATTACTCTAGAACAATAAATAAAAGCAAATTAAAATACAGATCTGGCATGATTATATGATTCTCTAATATGAAAAAGACCATAAGCAGTCTTTTAGTCACATCTGTAGTCATCTTACACAACGCTTATACAATCTCTTATAAGATTGTTTTCATCCTGTTTTTCTCTTTTCTGTTTTTGCATTTTAGGAAAAGACGCAGAGTCAAGCCTAAAATGACCATTTTGTAGCTCTGTCTTCTAGGCAGTGTCTTCCTGCTCTCCCACAGATAAATGGTCTTTGGCCAGCTTCTCACCTGATCATGTTCTTTATTTGCAGGGGAAAATAAATCAAATTATAAAGGAGCAGACCAAGTCATAGGTCTTATGTTTCTGAAATAAAGTTTCAGGGGGTTGAATGAGAGAATTCACCAAAAGTCTCTCATGATTGGAGGCATTAAAGAACAGCAAGCAAGAATGTCTGAGCTGCAGATGGTATCATGAAAGGGTGCTACGTTATAGGAGCTGCTGGCTGAAATGGGGAGGAGGAGGGAATGCCAACAAAATACTGAAAACAGCCAATGCTCCAAAGCCATTAAGACCCTAAAACAGCGAGACTAATAAAAACATTACCAAGAGGTTTCCCTTTGTATGACCATGGAGCTTCATCCATCTGACATTTCCCTTTTAATTTGCTGTAAAATATAACTGAAGGATTGTGTATTTAACCCTGCTTTTTGGGCATTGCAGAATGTGTGAGAATCTACTGTGTTATTCAAAACACATAAAGGGAGCACAAGGGAATAAGATATTTCAGTTTAACTCCTAAAACAGGAACCCACAAGAGAAATGCCTTCATTAGAAAGAAGTGAAAAGATTTTACCAACTTTTGATACACCTAACAAATGCTTGCAGAAGTTTACAAAAAGCTTCTCAATTCCAAGTTAACATTCCTTCAACTGGGAATAAAAGAAAAAAAAAACAAACTAAATTTCAAGAGAGACCTCTCCCCAAAACATTTCCCTCAATTTCTTGTCTGGTACTACTTCTTAACAATTCAATGTATTACTTCATTGGTAGGATGTTGCCAGTGTTTGAAATCTAGCAGTTTTCTTTGTTTGTTAGCTTTATTTCTTTTCTCTCTCTGGTCTTCCAAGCCATTTTACCTTGTTTTCTTATTTTTATCCCCAAAAAACATTTATGCCTGAATTCCCCTGTTCTTTTAAACTGTTTCAATACCTGCAAAATCCATCTGCCTCAGACCTTTTTCTGCTACATTAGAGGATGAAAATTAAAATAACTTAATGACTCACTGCCTGTAAAATTATTTTCATTTCATCATGAATTGTACTACAGTCCTGTAGTGAGTACAGCTTCAATGCAATCTTTGTGGTTTGTGCTCTGAATTTGGGATTTCAACTAAATTAAAGCTGCCCCTTTAGTCAGAAACAGTGTATTAATCTGCAGGAAGATTCATTTGCAGAACATAATACACTGCTGATCACTTGGAAAATTTTGGTCCTTGGTCACTCCACCTCATGCCTGAAAAATGTAGATAAAAAAATAGTACTTGGTTTACAGGGCTTTTTAAACTAATTTATGTGAGTGGGGTTTTGCTGTTTTTTTCATATACTCTTTAAGAGTTGTTTGGTTATTGCAGCACCAGGCTTTGGGAATCAAGATGCAAATACAAATTTAGGAGTTACCTGTATTTAGGAAGAGACCAGAATAATGCTTTAATCCCATCAGTTTTGGCAATATCAAACTAAAGAAGGCACCAGCTTGAACATTGTGTGATAATTAAATAAAAGCAGACTTTGTTTGCATACAAAGCATCGCATTTTAAAATCACTCAGGTTTTTTTCCATTTCTGTTAGAAAGAAAGCCAAACCAAAAAAATAATTATTCATTTATTACATACAGGAACACTGAACTGTTCCTTCCTAACTTTTGGCATACCTTTAGAGACTACAGACTATGTCCTTACAATATGCACCTTATTGAAAGACAAGGTGACCAGAACCTCACAAATTACCCTTTCAGAAATTGAACAAGTGTGAATTATACCATGGAATCAGTTCTGGTAATAGGTTTTTCAAAGTTGCTCCTGATTTTGTCCAGCTCTACTTGGTGAGATTATCTTTATTGTCTCACTTATTACACTACAGAGGACAAAAAAAACCAACATCCCAGATGTCTTTGGTTTTGCAAAGAAGTACTTGAATAGATGTTTTAATTTGGAGTAAGATTATTTTCTCCCATACTCAAATTTCATTTCCTGATTCATTCTGCGTGAAGCCAATCTATTCATTGCATAAATTGAACATACTGCATAATAAGGCAATAATTGTGTTCAACTATAGATGTTCAGATGAAAATTGTTTAATATTAAAGCACTGATTTGTATCTGACTTTACATTAGGATCTTTTTTTTTGTTTCAATGTACTGTATCTAAAACAGCCTTAATAACCATTTTCCCCTTATTTCTTCAATAAGATGAGGCCAGATGTACTTTTCAATCTAATGATGCTGATCTTTATGTGAATCATTAATAAAAAATTGCTCTTGGTGCAAGGATTATTTTTCATCTAGCTTTAGCAAATGGAGAAGAAGCGTTTTCCCAACTTCTACAGTTTTGGCCAAACAGATTGCTACAAATGAAATTGTGCCTGTAAACATCCACGCAAGTAAAGCTTAATGTTTGTTTGGGACAAAAAAACCTGGAAAATTGTGGCTCCCAGGCTCGCCATGTTGATAAACTCAACTAATTGACTTCTGTGCTTATTGAAATGGTTTGATCTGCTATTCACAGTAGTTATGGCTGTGCCTAACTACAAATTACAATAAGGATAGTTACAATCAGTATTCATTGACTGAATTTTTATGGAAACTTGAACTCTGAGTAAGGAAAAGTCTGTGTTATGCTAGTCACTGTAGGTTTTTTGACTGTATGAACGTGGTATTAATGACATTTGAATTATCTAAAGATTTTAGTATGAACTTCAATTTGAAGAGAATCCTGATTATTTAGACTTAGGCTTCCTTCTGATGAGTGGAGCTGCACAGATCAGCAAGAAAAGAAGTTGGTGAATACGAGAATTTTCAAAGGGTTCATATTCTTATTAAGTAGCAGTAATATACAGGGCAAATAACAAATGGAAAGGAGGAGAGATTTCTGTGGCAGCATTGAACAGCAGGTTTAGGACTGTGGAGGTAGGTGCAGAACTTTGAAGAATTTTGATGAGAAAACTGCTTTTCACTATAATAAATAAATAAATAAATACCAAGCAAAACAAAACAAAAAACCCCAAAACTTTCTGAATTAGTGGCTGTAAGAAGGCTACTTAGTCCTCAGGAGTCAAAGCTTTCATTTTGGCTTTCCACACAGATTTGTTTTTAACAGAGGTACCAAGAGAACACAATCGTTAGAACCTTCAGTGTTCTCATGTCTCTCTGACTGGTTCTAGTCTTCACAAGAATACACGAAGGTCAACAGTAATCTTAAGCAGACAGGGAAATGAAATTTTCTACACTGACAAGCCTTTGAGATTCAACAATTTATTTTCCTTAAGTTTTTACCATTTTATTTTACTTACTTCCTATCTATTATAAAATTCCTTAAATAGAGAAACCTATTCAGTCATTCCAGCATACCGTGGGAGTTTCTATTTTCGTTTTTATTGAGTTGGCATTTTTTTCATGTTGTTGCCATGGTTTCCTCAACATTTTTCACTCTTCTGCAATCCTTGCTGATACAGTTCACAGTGAATTCCTGAATTCTGCTCTAGTCAATGATATTCAAACAAGGTCACCAGCACACACTGTGTTGTTAAAATTCACTTCGTTCATTCAAATGTTTCATTTACAATGTTCTTGATTCTTCTGCAGATTGTTATATTTTCTGCATCTGTGTTGAATGGTTATGGAGATAAAGTATGCAAACTTGGCATACATGTCTCTTGATGTTACACTGTTTAGCAGCTTCACAATCTGTTTGTATTGCTGCTTGCTCCCCAAGTACACATTTTTTTCATTAGCTGCATATTTCACATCACCATTACGTATTCAAAAACATGTATTAATCTGACATATTGGATTTTACCAACAGTCTTTTCAAAATCAACAAAACATTAATGAGCTTTTCTTTGAAATTCTAGTACATACATATACTATCATTTTGTTTCTTATGCCTAATTCTATGTAGAACCCAAACATGTATTATAATACTTGTGTCAGTGTCTTGATAAATACGTGTGCAGAGGAGTTTTAACAATACTTTTTAAGTAAATGTTATAGTTTGATGCTGTTTATAGTCTTTGGTGAAGGAATAAAGACCAATTATTTTAATAAGTTTGTATGTATGTTTTGTAAAGGTTTAAGGGCATTTCTAGGTTACTTTGAGGGAGTAAAATTTTTCAAGTTTTTAATACCATCCTGCCAACATATTTTTTTTGCTTGGTACTATCTAGCTTCTGACTAGATGCCATTTTGCAAGTATGAGAGCTTCACATCTGTAGCTTTATCTTCAGATTTGTAAGAATCACAAAACCCATCCAGATATTGGCTATTCCTATAATAGCCCTTAATTTCAGAAGTTGCACAGGCATAGAGTCCATGTTTATGTCATTAAAGGATGCTATAATTAGATATTTCAATATTTTTTATTTTACTTTCCCCTTGTGCCTAGGCTGCTGTTACATGTTATAAGCTACTGATAATAGATGACAGTCAGTGTGGACGTTAAGACTACAGGCAGTTTTAGAGTCAGTCACCTTCTGACATTGATCTCTTCAAATAATGTGCACTGATTTTTGGGACAAAATGAGCTAGACAAGTGGGATGGCACTTCACTTTAAATCAATGCGTGCTGGATTAGCTACTTTAAACTAAATGATTAGGTGCCAGAGACACTGTGCAGGTGGAAATGATCATTGCAGTCATTGCTTTATATAACTTCTGTGAAACAGAACGGCTTGGGTCATGCTTGCAGGTTCCTAGAAGTATTTATTACATGAGCTGCAGTTTAATTCGAGGACAGGCTATCAGGCTATGTGAAGAAACAGGTTATCTTTCGAATGAGCAGTCTTCTGGGACCCAAAACTCATAGTGACTTTCCATGTTTCACTTTTCCACTGAGACTACTGTGTGCTTTTGCTCTGTCCTTTTTATTTTCTTTCTTAGGCTTGAGCCACAAAGAAGGAGCTTCGCTTTTTTCCTAGGTGCAATGTTAAAATGAAAACACCAAAATAAGGATATGAGTATTGTGCAGACAACACTGTTTTTGAAACTGTACCTGAACTGTTCCGGTCTAGCAAGCTCGAGCCTCAAAAGCAAGACATCTGGAGGTGACACTAACTAGAGTTTCACTCTATCTCACCAGGCTTTGTGGCCTGCAGTGAAGATGTACCCACAGACTCTACTTTTCCCCACAATAAATGTTTCAGGTGTTAAAGCCAGATGAGGAAATAATATTGGCAGATACTTGTATGAAAAATAGAACCTAAAATTTGCACTCTGTCTGCTTGGTTCTTGTTGCAGCCTGCTGACTCCATGATGCAGAACCCTGAAATTTCTGCAGAAAGTCAGTCTGGTATTATTACTGAGTTTATTTAAAAATAGAAAAAGCAAAGCTACTTGCTTCTTTTTAGATGTTTTTGCTAACATGTTTTACGTCGTTCTCAATGTGACATGCCATGGAATTTAAGTATTGGCTTTATATAATTGTATTATGAAAAAATAGGACAAAAATTTAGAGGCTTACAAGGTCACAACAGTTGATTTTGCCTACTATGTGCATAGAATGTAAAAAATAGATGTTTAGTACATTAATTTGAATTTTTAAATTATTTTTCTGTGTGCGTACCTTCAATGTTTGCTTTTAGTGCATGTATTAGCAACAAAGGTCACTGCCAGATCACTGAAAGCACAAACTTCAGCTGGTTAGACTATTTGCACAGAACAGATACTGTATACATTGTTTAAACATGTGCCGGGACTCTATCAAAGCAACACTAATTCTGGATTGCTCAAAAAATTGCTCAGAGAAATGGGAACAAAAAACTCTGGGTATTTTCACCTCAGGGTAATAAGAAGAAAAACTAATAGTGTTTTTATCATCATGTGGAAAATTACCTTTGCATGCTTCACCCTCTTACTGCATGGTAAGAGCTACATGGTATGCTCATGTATCCGTTGATAATCATGCAGGTGAATGGCTAGGGCATGATTGCAACAAAGAATGTAAGGACTTCTTCAAACAGGACAAGAGAGAGAGAGGAAAGGGGTCCCTATCCCAGGAACTCCTGTGAGCCAAGGCCAAACAGATGAAAACAGGCCTGATCAGGTTTTTGCCACAGCTGCTATTGCTCCTACTGGAAAAAAACAAAAATCACTGCAGCTACTGGGAAATAAGGAGGGAAAGACAGGGGAGGACAAGTGATGAGTGTCACAGGTGAGACAGAGTGAATGACAGACCAGAGTGGATCTGGATACTGGGACTTATTTAAGAACAAGGGCAATGAGAGCTTTTACCCTGCTTGATTATCTCACACATTCAGTTGCTTGCTCCCCTGCAGCACTATGTTCCCTAGGTCTCACCATCCCTTCACCACAGGGAGGTCGCTGCTAGCCCATGCAGGTCTCCAGAAAATCGGGTTGGTTCCTTCTGTGCTGCTGTTCATCGTTACCCATCATGGGTGTTGCTGGCCAAGGCCCCTGAACATCCCTTGGTTTTTGTCTCCATACAGCTCCATGATTTCCAGGATATTCTGCTAATTCCAGGATCTCTCCTCCAGCCAAGACCTTCAGCTTTTCAGGATCATCTTCCTTCCAAGTCCACTTCTTACAGGAATCCTTCTTTTCAGTGCAAGTCCGTCTTTCCAAATCCTCAATTCTCCTGTTTTCCCAATTTAAACAGTCTATGTGCTGAAACACAACACAATTTGGCCTATTAAATAAAAGAATTCTTTTCTGTTATAGTTTTGTTGCATATTAACTCCATTATTATCTTGTATTTTAGTAATTAATAATCCAAATTATAATCAGAGGGGCTTTAGCTGCTAGTGCTTAAACATTAACATTTTTACTTCCTTGTCCAATATAAAAATAATATTTGTCTAAAATTCTCCCTCAGCATGTAGAATTATTAGTTTCCATAGCATCTCTGAATAGAATTTCAGGTTTTCACCAGATTTTAGTCCTTCAAATAATATTTGGAAGTGTGGAAAGTGTGAAGAAAAAAATTAACTAAAAGTATGATTTTTATTTACTGTATAGGTTTACTAGTGATCATCAGTTTTAATTACTGAATTGTCTGTTACATTCCAGTCAGTGAGATGAACCCTTTGGTCATAATAGTTCTTTGGTCTGACTACATTGCAGGATTAACTCTTGCTTGAAACTTAGGTAAAAATTTCTGAGCTTCCTAAAAAGATTTTTTAATAGGCCAGCTGTCTGATCGGGTTTCAGTCTGAGAAGTAACTCTTGCCAACTGCAAAGTTGAGAATACTCTGTGCTTACAGTCTGGCATTTCAGAACAAATGAAAACAACAAAACCAGGTTTGAAACTAAAAAGTCTCAGTATGTCTGTTCTCCTTCATCACATGCACAGACTCAGCCATCTTCTGCCACACACACATATGTGCATGAACATACACATTCCCAGGTTAAAAATAATCTTTAGATAAAACAGAAATTTCTGGCACAGAGAACTATCTCTATTCATTAAATATTTTACTCTTTTGTTTGAATGGTCATTATTTTGTTACTCATATGAAGCAAAAAGGACCTTGACTGAAACAGGACTTCTACCAGGACTAAAGTAGCTGGAGCATCATATCTTGAAGCCGCATTTTGCCCCTACATGGAGGGGTGGGGGAAAAAAAAAAATAAATAAATTAAAAAAATAAATAAACTGGAGCCTCAGTAGGACCCAGCCATCTTTTGTTTCCCTCATTCAGGAAATCTTGCATTTTCTGGCAGAGATTCTCACCATTGTCTTTTTGTTAGGGCTTACCTGTCTTGCCTGTCTTCAGTTTTGCATAGTTCTTGCGCTTGGCCTCATTTATCTTCTTTACCGTGTTTCCACTTGGCTGCACACTATTACATCAAGTTCTGTGCTTCTCCCCCCAGTTAAACACAGTATTTTAAGATGCACAACTGCGGAGGTGGACCACACTATAAATATTCTTAGAACAAGCTATAACACCTAGAGGGTTTTTACTCACAATATTTGTCACTGTCTATTTATGGATTTTGCTAAATGGGTGACAATATCAGCATACACTGTAATATTCTCTGATTCTCTCCCTATCACTTTTGAGAAGCACATTCTGGATCAAGTCTTAATTTGTTTTTTGTGAGCTCTCTCCCAATCCTATTCAAATATAGGCGCTTCCCAATGATTGGTGTCATTATAACTGGCATTTTTACTGACACATTCATGAATATGCTCTTTTTACCTTAGAGTTTGGCTTCCCTCCTTCAGTAAGCAATGATAAACCGTAATTTTGGAAAAGAACTTATATAACTTACCTTTAGATTTATACCCTACTTGTAGATAGTCCTATAAGAACTGCTAATGGAAATAATGGAATCTAACAAATAACATTTCTAGGGCACGATTCACTGAAACATTTAATTTTTTTTAAATCCTGAGATAAGGGGGCAAACACCTTCTCAGCCATACACCATTTCTGTGAAGATATTTTTCTGTCAAACTTGGTTTCCCATTTATAAAATGGCAAAAGTGGTTGACTGCCTCATAGCCATAAATATGTACACGAGACCTTGTGGTTGTCAAATACTACAGTAATGATGTTCTGTAATGAACTGACTGAAGTACAAGTTAGTGTTTTCTGGATTGTATCATCAGGGTTTCAGAGACATTATAGTCTTTCTATTTTCTAAGTACCAGAATAAATTACAAAAAAATGAAGAACGAGTTCTGTGATGATTATGGGAAAAGGAAGGTTACGTGCCCATTTTAGACCTATCTCTATAATGAGGAAAACAAAAATGAAGCTAACTTACCAGTAGGACCACTATATTTCCCTTTCTGTGGTACCCTTCAGTTAACTTTTAAACACATATTAAGTGTTTAAGGAAATTTATTGTATGCATGTGGCTAGGGAGACTAGACTCAAGTGTAGGATGCACCTACCCTTTCATACATGTGTGTGAATTTATAGATCTCAGATTGTACTCAGGAAAGATATTTTAGAAGTTGTCAGAAGAAATATATATGAAAATTTCATCAAAAGCTCAAGTCAGCATATGACACTCTGTCTGGCAGGTAAGCAATTTACCATCATGATTCTGTGGCACATTAATAATGTCCTTTCCTTTTCACTACAGCTAGTAATATCCAAAGCTGCTAGTACAAGTTCATCATTATTATGGTTCTGATAACAGTTGTATTGGATTTACGTGGCAAGGTTTTGGTAGCAGTGGGGGCTACAGGGGTAGCTGCTTTAAAAGCTGCTAGAAGCTTCCCCTGTGTCCGATATAGCCAATACCAGATGGCTTTAAGACAGACCCACCGCTGGCCAAGGCCAAGCCCATCAGCAACAGTGGTAACGCCTCTGGGATAACGTATTTAAAAAGGGAAAAGAAAAGTTGCTGCAGAACAGAAACTGCAGCTGGAGAGAGAAGTGAGAATGT
>JAVKLA010000030.1:26159282-26185122 GCA_034782735.1 Sagittarius serpentarius | reverse complement strand
TTTTGCCCGTGACAGTAATTGGTTAAGTGATCTCTCCCTGTCCTTATCTCAACCCACAAGCCTTTCATTATATTCTCTCTCTCTCCTGTCCAGTCAAGGAGGGAGAGTGATAGAGCGGCTTTGGTGGGCACTTGGTGTCCAGCCAGGGTCAACCCACCACAACAGTTAACAAATGTACAAGTATGGTGAGACAAACCTGATCTTCTCTCACAGTGGGAGGAACTTTGCTCCCCAAGTCCCTGCCTTGAAGTACCTCCACTTGAGAGGTGTGGGAAGAGAGGTTGCCAGTGCAGATGGAGGCAAAAAAGTTGTTGAGTACCTCACCCTTCTCCTTCTCCATTCTTAACAGTTTGTCAGTCGCGTTCGTCAGGGGGGTATGCTTTCTTTGACCTTCTTTTTCTAGCCGACATACCTATAGAAGCCCTTCTCATTATTCTTTGTGTCCCTTGCCAAGTTTAGCTCCAGCTGCGCCTTGGCCTTCCTGATCCCATCCCTACACAACTGGGCAACGTCCCTGTACTCTTACCAGGATACCTGTCCCTGCTTCCACTGTGTATTTCCTTCTTGCCCTTTAGTTTGACCAGAAGGTCTCAACTCATCCATGCCGGTCTCTTGCCTTCCTTTCCTGATTTCTTACACCTGAGGATCGAGGGCTCTTTTGCTCTACAGAAAGCGTCCTTAAAGATCGGCCAGCTCTGTTCTGCTCCCTTGTCCTTAGGGACAGTTTGCCAGGAGATCCTATTGACTAACTCCTTGAACAGCTGCAAGTTTGCTTTCACAAAATTCAGGGTCCTGACTTTACTCCTTGCCTGACCCATATCCCTCAGGACTGCAAACTCCACCAGTGCATGATCACTGCAGCCCAGATTGCCTCCAATCTTGATGTCTCTGATTATGTCACTTGTGTTGGAGACCAACAGGTCCAGTAATGCGTTCCCTCTGGTATGGCTCTCTATTACCTGGCTTAAGAAGTTATCCTCCATGCACTCCAGGAGTCTCCAGATGTCAGGGTGGTTGAAGTACCCCAACAGGATGAGAGCCTGTGAGCACTATGCATCCTGTAGCTGCAGTAAGAAGGCTTCATCAATAGGCTCCCCTTGATCAGGTGGCCTGTAGTAAACACCAACTACAAGGGTCCCTTTGTAGGCTTGGTTTCTAATTCTTACCCATAAGCTTTCAACCTGCTTGTGGCTGTTCTTCAGAGAGAGCTCTTCACAATTCTTGATGTACAGGGCAACCCCCCCGCCCCTCCTTCCTCGCCTGTCCCTTCTGAACAGCTCGTAGCCATCGATAGCCACACTTGCATCGGATTCGTCCCACCAAGTTTCAGATAGCAACTAGGTTGTAGCTTTCTAGCAGAATGGTGGCTTCCAACTCCTTCTGTTTGTTGCCCATACTGTGTGCATTGGTGTAGAGGAACTTCAGCTGGGCTGTGAGTTGTGTCACCTTAATTCCTTTGAAGTATTTCACCAGTGTTCCCCTGTTGGCTCCTATTACCTCAGGAGCCCCTGGCTCATCTCTGTAAGATTTCAAGTGTGCTCTACTGTACCCAGCACGTCTCGGAGCAACAGGCTGAGGGCCCTTGCTAGCACCCTGTCCCTCTAACCTTGGTGTGTTGTCCCATAGCTTGTCACAGGTGAGCCTGATATTATGCCCCTCCCCCTTCAAGTCTTGTGTAAAGCTCTGTCAATCAGCCCCTTCAGATTGTGAGCAAAGACCCTCTTTGCCCTTTGAGAAAGGTGAATCTCATCCAATGCCAGCAGGCCTGGTGCCACGTAGACCATCCCATTATAAAAAAAAAAAAAATTCCAGTGGTGACACCAGCTACAGAGCCAATATTGCTGCCTGCAACTGGGAAAAAATTACCTGTGCTCTGAACTCCTTCACCAACCATCCCAAGGCCCTGAAGTCTCTTTTGATTGCCCTTGGACTATGCGTTTGCAGCTTCATCGCCACTCACATGGAAGAGCAATAATGGGCAACAGTCTGGAGGCCATACCAGGCTAGGGAGTTTCCTAGTGATGTCCTTAACCCAGGCCCTAAGAAGGCAGCAGACACCCCTAAGAGAACGGTCTTTCCAGTATATTGGACCCTCTGTTCCCCTCAGAAGGGAGTCACCTGCAACTATAACCCATCTTTTCTTCCTTGTGGAAGTGGTCATGATATGGGGGGTAGGCCTTTCTCACCTTGGCAACACCTCTGGTGTAGATGGACCATCATCCACATCATCTACTGACTGACGTTCCACATCCAGAGCCTAATACCCATTGTACAGAGGCATCTGGAAAGGTGAGGTAGGCAAGGAGGGGGCTCGCCTGCCACCCTGAGTGTAGACTTGCTTCCATTCATGCCTTTCCTTTAAGTTACTGCCTTCTGCCTGGTGTGGGGAGGATACAGGATCCCTGTGATCGTGTGTTTTTTCTGGTGGCCGTTCCCGTTTCTTTCTCAGGGAGGGCAGAGCATAGTTCCACCAGTCTCTTTTTCTCAGACTCCCTGATGCTCCTTAACCTTTCTGCTTCCTCTTGAAGCTCTGCTGCCAGGCTGAGCAGATTGTCCACTTGGTCGCACCTCACACAGCTGTTCTCGCTACTGCCATCCATCACCGCTGAAAGGCTCTGGCATGCCCTGCAGCCTGAGACCTGAATGGCTTCACGTTTTCACGGGTAGCTACATTGGTTCTGGTTAGTGCAGAGGACATAGATTTTTGCTGGGTGGATACCATAGCTAAGCTCCTTCTGGGAGAGTGATGATCACCAACTGAACTCACCTTCTGAGCTGGTAGGGTGACAATGCCTGTTCTGCATACCCTTCCATGCAAACTGCCATGCCACACCCTGGCTGACACACTACACCCTGTTTGCCTGCTCTGGTCCCTAGCACTCCCTACGCTCCTTTCTACAGGTGTGAACACACAGATGGAGTGGACTTCTCTGTCTGCTGCCCTTGTTTTCTCTCATACTAATGGGCTTTATAAGAATTAGAAATGGTGTTAGATCTTAGTCACTGTCAAGAATGCTATAATTAACTTGAGTTTAAAAATAAAAGACTCGTAAAAATACACATTTATATTAATTAATTGGATTTTCACAAGTATTATAATTACTCATACTTTTGTTTAAAGGTTTTAAATAGAGTGTAATGTTCATGATGAAACATTTGCAGCTTCCCTTCTTAATCGTTAGACAGACATATACCTTCTTTCTAAGTTTCATCCCAGTTCCTAGACTATTAATAAGTCATCTTTGTAATAGAGCTGTTCAAATTAATGAATTTTGGATTTATACAAATATTCTGATAAAGCTGCAAATTACAGTCTTTAGTAAATAAAACCAGTCTTATTTAACAACAGTGATCTATGAATAAAGTGATTATAGCAGCTTTGTTTGCCATGTTTGTTTTTTCCAAATTACTATTCAACAATTCTTTCAGTTCTTCAGATCTGCTTATAGCAGCTTCTCTATGTGACTCATTCTGTTTTGGAAGGCAAGACTTAGACAGGTCTTTTTGAGTCAAGCATTCTCAACTAGTTTCAATTTTTATAACACTGATGGTGAAGATTTTTTCTAATTTATGCATCTCTTTACAATTACACTTCAAATCAAAGATTAAACAGTGACGTGGCAGTCAGATGAATAGGTATGCCTTTGATTTTATAAGCGGAGTATAAGACAGTCAATAAAATAAAAGTTTTAATAAATAACCTTTTAAGACTTTTTCCTAAGTGCACTTGTACCGATACCACATCTCCCCCCAATTTTTCAATTTAATTCCATTTGCTTTGACTATGTTTACACCTTTCTCTCTGGTTGCTGCAAATAATGAGCAAATTAGTTCACTGGCATGAATGCTAATGTAAAATCTGTCTTACCTGTGCATTGCCAAATATTTGTAGGAATAAACCATCATTCATATACAACATTATTCAAAGACAAAATCTCATTATAAGATTTTGGTTCATTAAATAAAATAAATAGATTTTATGGCTGTGTTTAATCAAAACAGCCGGACTTACAAAATACAAATGTTTAAAATTGGTTGTACTTTAAAAGCTATTGATCAGGAGTTTGTGCACACAATTAGTCACATGACAAGGTAATGGCTCATACGTGAACTGGAGACCCAAATTAGTGTGTTTGGGTTTTAATTCACCCATGAAGTAAGTGTTTATTTACAGGAAGCATACAAACAGCATTAAACTATAATAATTTGTTATTAATTACTTGCCAACATATGACTTATGTGTTGGGTCACAGTTTCAGTAGGAAACAGCTGTTCATTATTTACATAAAATCTGTAGTAGGTCTAAAGAGTAGCCTGTTACGCTGTGCCACACATTTATAAAAAAAAAAAAAAGATAAAACCTCAAAACATTAAAAAAATAGATTATGTCACCATATTTTGCAAACCTGTTAGACTTAAAAATCTTCTTAAATCTCTGGCTTTAAGAATTAAATTATTAAATGAAAAATTTCATTTATTTAAAGAAAAAAAATGTTTTTGTTGCAAAAATAAAGCTCAGGACATGATATAAACCCAAGAACAATATCGAATAAAAATAAGCAAGATAAATAGTTTTAAAATCTCATTTTCTAAACCTGGAGATAAATACATCTTGTCTTGACAAACGGTTCATCCTTGATCTGGTCATTTGTTTTAAATATAATCTTTACTCAGAAACTTAGTCCAACTCACTATTTAGGACCTACTAGTGTGAGTAAAAGTTATTTGATATGTTCCTTATTATTACAGCTGTTTTTAAGAAAAAGACCGTTTCATCTTGAAGCCTTTAATCAAAGCGTAGCAAAGGTCATTCTTTGCTTTAACAAGTGCAATGTATGTGTGCATTTATTTTAACTGGGTTCCCTTAAAGAACTCTTCATATTGGTGTAACAAGCTTCTGCTTATAGATGCTGAGCCTCAGCCTTGATGATGATTCCAATTGAATGACTGGGGCATTTTCCTAGTTTGAGATAAACCACAGAAGTTGACACAGAAATGACTGACAAAATAGTCACTTTATATGGTGTCAACTATTCCAGTTTCTGTAACATTCTTTTTATGAGAAGTGGATAAACAGGGAAACAACAATGAAGAAGAGAACAGGATTTATTCAGAGTTATTTGTGATGCTGAACATCTGCAGAAAGCAGGGGAAGAAGCAGAGCTATTTAAATATAGCTGGAAAAATAAGGTTAGTCAAGAAAATGTAACTGCTATCCAAAGATATTGTCCAGGGCAGCTGCTGTCCTGCTAAAAAACAGGAAAAGGTATTTGCTCCAGGTAGGTATCTGGCACCACATATGTATATCTAAGTCTGGCAATTGGTAACAAGCTTCTGCTTAGTCTGTAGGATGAATAGCTTAATTAGTTCTGTATAGCTAACACTTGATATTTAGTAGTTAATCAATCATTTAATTAATTAGCTCACAACAGCAACTCTCCAAGCCTGAAAACCTTCACACCTTTAATTGCAAGAAAGGTGGTGTAGAGTCAAAGCCAGAGCTGGCACCTCTGTACCTTTGGCAGCTGTAAGGAAGAAACCTTGCCTTTGCAATGGCAACCGACCTGATCCAGCTTGTCTCTGTGGGTGCTGCTGCTGCTGTTCAGCTGTGGGAACACTACTGCAAACTGTGAAAAATCAGGAAGACTGAAAAAATTCATGTCCACAGCTGCTTGGGTATCTTGGAGGCCATATTTCCGCTTCAGAACATGGCGGGTTACGACTTCCAGGCAGAAAAAACTGAGTTAAGTTTTCCATCCTGTCTGGGTGGAATTTTGGTCTTCAAAGTCAGTTCTGCACAAAAAAAAACCCAGTTATTGCTCCTTAATTCTCAGCCATCACTTGCTGTATAGCCAGCTCTGTAATAAGTTATTCTAATTTATTCTAGCTGTTTTCCTTCCCTGAAGGCTGACAATAGCTGATTCAGTAAACTCCAGTGGAACCATATGCTGTCAAACCATGAAGTCCTGTCAGTTGAAATTCTTCATGAAATTGGCTTCTTTCAGCAAGAGTCTGTTTCGGGGGGGTGAGGTGGGGGGAAGTCCTGTTTTGACACTTACTTTGAAACTTCCTGAAGGCAAATGTAATTACTTTGTCTGAAAAACGAGGGTTTGGACTTCTCTTAATCTGAAGTTGTAAAAAAACTTTTGGCTTTCTGAATAAATGTAAGATAAAAGATAGTAAATACTGTCAGTCCCCTCCCCCACAATTGTTTATTGTAACCTCTTTTCCAGCATGAGCATGACAAAACAACTGCAAGGTTTGGACACAATTAATTTTTCTCTCATTTAACGAGTCCATTAACTGACATCAAATGATTTTGCACCTCATGGTATCAAAACATAAGCTCTTTCTGTTGTTCTGCCTCTAGTTTAAATGTATCTGCATCCCTGTCAAAATTTAGTTTCAGTGACCTTGTCTGCATTTAAAGAGAAAGCACAGCACAATCAAATGCACGGGAAAGAGGCAGGTAGTGAGACAATTAAATTACCTCAGAAATGAAAAAATCTATTAGTTTAACTTAAATGGGAATAGCTAGCTCAGCTATACTTAAGGGATTCATCATTTTCCTAGAAATCACTTCTTGTCAGAGCTTTTTATTCACACTGCATAAGAATAAGCCTTTGATGCTAAACACTAATTTGTTAAAATGTCCTTTTTCATAAAAAATGAGGGGGCAGTAGTTAAGAAGGGTAAGTAATGATGATGAAATATATAAACAATTAATGATGAGCTATATAAACTATTAGAGATGAGCTATATAAACTATTAGAGCTAAACTCAGAATTAACTCTCAGAATGAGTAAGTCAATAAAAACAGCAGCTTGCACTTTCTGACTTCATAGTTTAAGAGATAGAAAAGCTTTTGCAGATTAAGCCCTTTGAAACACTCCACACTGGAAGAAAAATAACAAAGAAAGAGGTCCATTGCAGTCTGAAGTCCTAACCATTATTTTCCTTCCATCTTCTGCCTTTTCATCCTCTCTTCCTAGAAGGATTTCCGTATGTAAAATACTTTGCCTTTAAGAATAATCAGAAGGCATCTTAACAGTTACATTCATATTGCAATTTCCACAAATAAGTAATTAAAAATCCCAAACCCTGCTGTTGGAGACATTGCTGCAAGAGACCTTCCTACTCCCAGATGTTTCTTTAGACATAATCCAGTCTGTTTGTGGGTTTGGTTCATTCTTTATGTATGTTCCCTTATGTAATTCACTTTGCTAGATTAGAAGCCTTCTCAAGATTCCACAAGGCTTCTGGCATATGACATCATGCTTGTGTTGCTGGTGGGACAACCGTGATAGTAAGAAACTGGCACCCAGATCATTAGCATGGGTTACTGTTTTGGCTAGGGCCGGTAGCTTAGCTGGTAGCATGCACAAAAGTCTTTGCTTTTTACTGCTATAGTTATAAATAGTGATATAAATAAATGAATATAGATGTATTCCATATTATTTTCATACTATATGAAAAAGATTGTTATAAGTAAAGTTACAAAGTCTTCCATCTGGACAAAGCATTTGATACAATTTTTGCAGACAGGCTCCTTAAAGAGGTCAGAGGGTAGACTTAGGTCCTGATTAGAGTCTTCATCATCATGAAGGACCCTAGAGGCTTCTGCACAAATATGTTTAAGGTGTTTGTTGATGGCATGTTGAGGAGGGTCCTGAGCTGGAGCGGAGGGTTAGAGCTTTCATGGTTGAAAATGGACAGAATGAAGTTTGGGGTTTGGTTTGGTTTATGGGAGGGAGGGTTGGGGTGGCTTTTTTGGTTTGGTTTTTAAAACAGGTCCTTACTGGGTTATTTTAAGCATCTTTTCTACAGCAGCTCTTGATTTTGAGTCAGTGATAAAGGAATCTGTATTTGCATTTTAACAATGATGGAATTATGCCTACAGACACTGCACTAAGTCAAAGATTGTAAAGCTGTTGGCCCGTGACCTACTATTTGCTAATGACTGTACACAAACTGTACACACACTAGAGGATTTTCAGTACATTACTATTTTGATCCTGCTGCTAAGTGGTTTGGCCCAAACATCAGCTTAAAAAACAGAGGTCTGGGTCCAGCCATATCCTAATGGAAAGCTAGTCAAGCCAGTTGTTTTTGTTGACAGTGCAGCACCGGCTGTTCTGCCCTTGTGGCAGCGTGCCATCTCAGAGTGTCATGATTGATGATGAAGTCCCGTGGAGCAGAGGAAAAACTTGAACAGTTTTTGAGGAGATTAAAACAGCCTTTCAAGAAGGAAATAGGCATCTGAATCCAAACAAAAGTAAATGGGCACTGTGCAGTTGTAATCCCTGTTCTCTTGTGTGGCTGAAAAATGTAGACAATTTAGTGCTGTTCCAGTAAGCATTTTGGGCTCTTACACACACATGCTCTCTATGCCCATGCAGTACAATCTTTCAGAATAAGAACCAATGTAGTCATAGTCAAATATTCAGCATTCAAGCAACACTCCTACAGGATGAGTTATATTGGACTGGCACTTGACGCATATGTCAAAGTAAAGTGCCTGAAACTATTTCAAGAGGTGGTAAAAATTTCCAGGAGGCAGGCCAATGAACATTTAAAAATATGCGCTCAGGAAAATCATTAGCTATCTGATGTTAGCTCCACAACATGGGAAACTGCCATTATGGTCCATGTGTTGGTGGCAGAGCTGGCAGATCTGCCAGAGCTGGTGGTTGTAGTGACGCTGTCAGCACCACTGAGCTAAACCAGCAGAACAAAAGGCAACAGAGGGAGACAGTCACAACAAACAGAAAAATCTGCATCTGTGATGCCTGTGGCAAAATTGGGCTAATTTCTCACCCAAGCCACAAAAGTACACTCACCCCTGCAGTCTATAGGGACTATAAATTTAGGAGAAATCAACTCATGATTTTGGGGTTTGCATCAACTTAATCCACTGTTACCCATTCCATGCATGAGATTCAAACACAAGTATTGTTATTTGTTTCTATGTCTACACAAGGTATAGTGGGTACTTTATGTCTAAAAGGGAAAACATCCAGTGATTCTGTTTTGGACACAATTTTAAGGTATGTTTTGATCTTCAAATAGGGTTTTGGGGGTCAGTGGGATGGATTGTGCCTCAGGAAATATTCCCCATTTTGAAGCGATTATGGTATTCTGTATCATTATTCAGCATCTATACATCTTTTAGAGCACTTGAGACAGATTTTCACCCTTAAGTATAATACAATGGAACTCTGTTATAATCAAATGGTTGGGAAGTTACCCTCAAAAGGTCGATAAGTTACCCCACAAAAGACATAGACAGTAAAACCCAAAATATCAAAACTATATTTGCAAGATAGATAATTCTTAAGAACAGTGATGAGTTAAGAGTCATTCATCAGTATGGTAAATTCTAAGCCCTCACTTGGGCCTCTGCTCTATTTATCACATCTTGTTAACCAGACAGCATTGCCAGCAATGCAGACTTTGACAGACATAGTTCCTGTCAGACATGAGTACTGCTCTACCCTTTTCTTTTATATGACAGCAAGGTTCTAGCTCTTTACCTGCTTTCAGAAAAGGCTTAATAAGGAATGAGAAGACTATAGATTATTGCCTGCCAACATTTATTTATCAGTGAAATTTCCTTTTTATGAGCTTGGTTTTTCACTAATTATTATAGATTATTATTGATTTTTCTAATTATTTAATTCTTATTTTCCCACTCCTTTTACCAGTTTGTACTTCATCATTGTTTTCATAACTAATTTGAATAACACTTTTTTGCAAAGCCTTTCTTTGGAACACATGTACATAACCTGTATCTTAAGCCTATTACTTTCAATTGTTTAGACAGTAGCTGCTACATCAGTACACGGTAAGGACACTCTTCTCTTGTTTCTTGTGGTATTATACTAGACACATCTAGGCTGCTGCATGAATAACCTCTATAATCAGATGATATCACATCTGCATGACTGGAATAAAATTTATTATTCTTAGAAAATGTTATCACACCTGTTTTCTTTGAGTTTCTTTCAGTATTTTATACAAGTTCAATAATACTCAAGCAAAGTAAGTCTTTCATGAAAAATTATTGTTTTAACATCAAACAATTTAATTTCCTTAAAGGCCCAACTGATGTCCCCTTGTGGGTTGTCTTGGAATTAAGAGGTATTCATGGAAATACCCATTCCACTGGAATACACTCTTCAATTTGCAGAACTAGAAGGAAGCTATCAGCCTCAATGTGTCTGGATGTCTAAATATATGCCTGAATTCATTCGATATAGCCATCTCTGTATCTTGCTAAAAACCAAACAAGTGTCAGAAACCAGGCAATGAGTAGAAGAGATACTTTGTTGGCAAGTAGAAGAAAAGTTTTATGCAGGCAAAGGACAAAAAAGAAAATATGATTTACACTCAAATGTGTATACCTACAATATGCATACGCACACTCACATGTATGTACAACAAACAGATTTTGTGTGTGTATACCGAAAGAGAGAGGTACACACTATATATATGTATAGAGATGCACATAAATGTTTCTATTCTCATTTTATGGGGGAAAAACAAGAACTGCTAACATGAGATTAGATCATTCAGATTTATTCAAAAGATATAAACTATGTCCCCATGAAATGACTGTTTACAGGAAACAGCACAGTAACATTTTGGTTTTGCAACCTGAAATGAGCTAAAAAAATCATATCTCTTTGGCAAAATATAAAATTTCTTCAGGAAACAGACTACTCTTATATTCCAGAATTTCCAAAAGTGAGAGCAAGCTACAAGAAATCTGATTGTAAAGAAGCAAAATAAATTTCAGCAAAAATACGAAAAGCTGCCAAATGCCTAACTAAACCATGATTTAGGCCAGAAAAAAAATTGGAAGCCTTTATCCAAATCGCAATTCAAAATGACCATATCTTTAGAACTATGAATTGTATTAATTAGGACATGCACAGATTTCTCTAAACTGTAGTTGGATGCTACAATTGCTCTCTAATATGGAAAATTCCTGTGCAGAGAAACTAAGAAACAGGACTATACAGGCACTGCTATTAATGTCTGTATGATATATTTGACGGGAAATGAATCCTCACCCTGAAAACAGAGAATTCCATAAAGATAATCCCTTATTAGAAGCATAAGATATTGCTTTTTCCTCACCACGGATCCTTATCACAGAAGTACATCTGAAGACATTCCTTTCATTTAAGAAGACAGTTAAAAAGACTGGGAGAAAAAACTAGTACAGCACACTCAAAACATTTGTGAGATAAGCTCTGTTTGAAGTAAACGTCTGGAACATTAATTTAGCAAAATTACTACTTCTACAGAGAAGTGTTGAAACCATACATTCCAACTTTCTCGAAGTCTTAGATGATTAAACATAATACAGGATTAGCACAATCATTTCTTCACTTAAGATATGTATATGTTTCTGTTTTGATTTCCTGTGCCCACAAAAAAGGAAAAGAAGTGGGTAGTTTATACTAATGGTCCTCTGCCTCTGCTTTTGTTGCTGCATTGGCTAGCACTGAACAAACCAAACAGGCCTCAATAACACAATTTAAAGTCTCATCAAATTTTACATTATATAGAGTCGACTGGAACTATGGTTTTGGAAGCAAAGCAGTAACAATAATAATGAAAATAACAGTAAAATACTTATTAGCTTAACTTGTTTCATCCTTGTTTAACTTCAGACAAACCAAATATAGTCACAGTATTCTTTAAACATTGCATTTGTTTTCTCAGCACTTCATGTAAACTATCACTACGATGTAAAGTCACCTGCCACACTTCCTGCACATGCATTAAACCTATTTCAACCATTTTTCATATTACTTAAAAAAAATCAGCTTTCCAGTAAAGTGTTTCACTTTCTATTGTCAGCTATCAAAAGCCATAATCTCAGTCTATGCAAAGAACTTGTGCAGCTGAAGGTTCATTCTGAGTTCTCTCTCCTGCTCCTGGGCACAGTCAGGGAAGGACACGTGCTGAAATGGATAACCCTTCTGGCTTGTTATGGGCACTCATAAGATTTTGTGCAGATGTAACTCTTCTTTTACTTCTACCCTTTGATTCCAGCCTTGCATAGCCTTTTTGCTCTCTTTGCTCTTGGCATTCTCTTCATTATCAGTGTTCACACTTGTTTTATATTTTTTCTTGAAGTATTTAATTGAATGGATAAGAATGACCTTGAAAATATAAATTTTCAATTTTAAATTTTCTCATAAAGTATTCCTCAAAATCACTTTGAGACCAAGAGACTGGCAGAAGACTTTCAGACTCTATCTAAAGGTGAAAAGGAACATTGAAAGAGTTCCTGCCACCTGGCAAGTTTAATTTGCATATTTATCACTTGGTTTCAATATCATTTTACAAACTGTTCAATTTTTTCGTATCAGAAGGCTTCCTAAGAGAATTTCTTTATAACCTTCTCTTAGGAATGACAGCGACAATGATATGTAGCTCAATGTGCATAGGAAGGTTCAGTGAGCACACTTAAGGGAAAAAAGTGTGTATCAAAGGTTCTCCTTTGAGTCACTTAACAACTTGTTTCAAAAGGAGTCCTACTTCTTATAATCATGTACATTTTACAAGTTTAATTTATGATAGCATAATTTATTAATACTATGGAGAGAAAGTTGGACGTCCTAGTCAAGTAGTCCCTTGGTTGCATTAGATAGTCCAATGTGGACAAAGATGAAGTGGAAATTCCTAAGGGTCTTGCTCAGTTCAACAAGTTATAAGCTAGGCTGCTGAAATTCATTGAACAGTCTCAGGTGCCACTGAAAGTCACGACGTGGGTGGGAATCTAGAGCAGGTACCTGTTCACTGCATTCAATAGTTATGAATATCAGACACTCGTTTTATTGTAGTGATATGGTGACTGGAAAATGAGGCCTTCATTTAACCTACAGAAAACACTCAGGATAATACAAGGTTTAGGATTTTACAAATCTGTCCATAGGCAAATACCCAACTTTCAGGTAGCATAAGTATTTTAGAATTTTTTTGAAAATTGTTACTTTATAGGTATTTTTTTTTCCATTGGTAAATAACACTGAAAAATGATTCAAACAATTCTATTTTGACTATACACCTGGATAACAGCTGCAAATTTGTACCAGCCAACTGCCTAAAATGCCAGTGCACATAAATGGCATTTCTGCTAAGAGGATATTTAACCATGTAACCACAGAAGTAGCAAACAGACCTCAAATTTTGAAGCTTTGGAAAATAAACATATGGGGTTAGCGCTTGGCATCATTGAATAAGCCAGAATATTAGCAGTATGTTATCTCTGATACAATCCTACATTACACAAATTTTACATCTGCATTGAACCATGTAGTCCTCTATTTACTTTCTAGTGTTATTTTATGCCTTTGCTGGTGTACTGAAGTGAAAAATGTACTTAAGACTGTAAGGCCTCATACTGAAACAATCAGAAAGATCTATCATTTGAGCTGCAGCAATGCAGGTATACATTATTTCCTTCATTTTGGAAAAAGGAAAAAACGGGGGGGGAGATACTCCATCTTTGAGATTTAATTTTTTTTCCCCACAGTTAAAAGTTGCAACATCCTAAGTCAATATGAGGATACAAAATGGAATTAGAACACTCCAGAGCCCTGGCATCATTGGCTCAGGCGAAACCTGAATCCACACTGCCAGCATGAGCTCTGCAAGGCAGCACTGTGATGTCTCAGAACCCAAGAGCTGCTTACTTAGGTTAGAGGGCACAGCAAGAGCAGGATGTGCTGGGGAGTGGGCTACCCTCTGCTGGCACCTCAGAAGTTTCACGGTGTTGACTACATTACCGTAGGAAAGCGTGATTAAAATGAGGTAGAATAGCTAGCAGGGAAGTGGAGCACCAATAATAAATATTTTCTACTAAATATAACTTTTTTTTTTTTTTACCTACTCTAGTGAATATTATGTGGTGTAACAAGATGTCTGCAGGATAGGAAGAACTGCCAGTGAAAAGTTGTAACTGTGCATATAAACATTCATGTTCATGTATCAAGGCAGGGAGATAATTGTCAGTTAAATCTACTGGAAAAATCATTAATTATATTAAACTAAAGCTTTGAAAATAAAATTGATTTTAAACCTTTTAAAGATAATGCTGACTTTATAAATATTTTTACTTTAAGTAGTTAAAAAAGCATTATTTTTTGTTCTGCTTTCTCCCTCTCCTCTCTGCATCCCCTCCATTATCTCCTGCTCCTTCTCCTCCAGTTCAAGAACAGATCTTGCAAGAAAGATGAGATAATGGTGTCTGTCTTGCATTTCTAACAGAGTAATTTAAGAATAGCACAATTATGCTGCTCAGATAAGCACAACCTCATAAGAGCACTACCATGTATCCTTTTTAAGGCATTACAAAGAACCTATAACTCATTAGTTCAGAAAATAGTAGGCAAAGGTGAACTGGTGACCATAATTTAACTAAGGCTAATATTAAAGTCTTTATAAATTAACTTGCAGCATAGAGTACAACAGAGCAACAGAATCAAATTAATACTGATATACCACGCTGCAATTTTGTGTGGTCCACTTACATTTCAATGGAAAACTGGAAATAGGTAAACTGGAAATAGTCTAAAGGCTTCAATTAGATAAATTGCAAATGCACACATTTTTGTCTAAGGATTTTCTTTTGACAGCAAATTCTTTTCCCGCTTGAAAAAACGATACAAATGAAACAACACAAAGTTACTCTGGCAAAGGGGCCTAGCAGATATTTCAGAGCTTGGTGATGATCAGTCAAGGTTAAAAAGTAACTTTTGGGTATGAGACAAGTAACTGTGCACACAAGAGTGGAATGAGCAGGGTTTTTTCTCTTTTTGCTTTTTTTAACCTACTCATTAAGAATGACTGGTTTAGCACCTTGGACGTGTAAAATGCAACAGTGCAACATTCCATCCTTAAGAGAAATCATCAAGTATTCATATAGAAAAATTGGAGTGAAACATGAAGCATTTGTTTTCCACGTGAACAAAGGTAAGAGTTCATACCACTCTTTAAGTGCCCCCTCAAGCTTTTCCAACTGTAGAAACCAAAATATTTTGCACTGGTAGTTTGTTAATGCCATTCCTATTTTTCAAGTGGGAAAAAAGAAGCAAATCATTACTCCAACAAGCAACACAGAAGCATGTCTTCCACCTTGAACACCAGTTCTCATTAAAATGAAAAATCCTTAAAATTAAAAATGCTTAAATCTGTACTAGACCCACATAAGCAACTTCTTACACTTACAACTTGTGCTTTCTTTCAGGAAATTAGTTAACAACACTACTGTTCCAACTAACATATGGTAACAAAGTATGATTACCGTTCCAGTTCAAATCCGCTTTCAGAAAAACATTTCAAGACTAACTCTTCAGTCACTGAGGTTGCATGTTGAACCTGTGAACACCAGCAGCATATGCTGTCTTCATACAGTACAGGCATATCATGAAGCCCAGTTACCAGTTATTTTCTAAACCATATTGACAGATTTGGTGTCACGTCATTAGATCAGGCAGGACCTATGCTTATTTTCAATAGCTCTTGCTCAGTGATTCACCGTGAGTCACCCCCTAGGACAGCAATTTTATGTGGCACTCTCAAGAATTTCCTTGGGAGAAGAGCATATGCTTTTCCAAAAAGCAGAAAAACCCTTTCTTTATTCAGAGGTGTAAATGTAACTTATGTTTAAGAGAGGGACAGTCATGCCCATTTATTCATTCCATCTAACCTCATTGAAAGCACGATTTTGGCAGACCAGACAAGTGAAAATTCAGGCTGTCTTATACTGTTTTTCATACCAGGTAGAGTATAAGATTCCCATCTATAGTTGCCTCAGACTTTCATATTTATCAGTCTTCCTCTGTCAGGCTTTCTTGTCAATCTCATTTTTTGCCAGCTGAAGCAAAACCTCACACACTGAATGTGGTTAGCAGACTGCCCTTTGCTGAAGAAAAGTCCTAAGTCAATAAGCACCTTATCGTATGCTGTAGGAAACCTAAGAAGACACCCTCTTAATTTATGTTGTGTGACTTTATACTTATTGCTATATCTAATAAAATGAACATTGCTTCCACATATTAGATGTTTTACAGTAGAGTGGTATGTGGACCTGCCCTTCGTGTCCTTTAGACTGAGAGGAAAAGCTTGGTAACTGGACATCCATATGACACATGTAATTATGAGAACCATTCTCCACTGTATTTTTAGTATAGGATTTAGTCATATATATATGTGTGTTATATTTATGTAAATATACAAATTAAGTTTTTCAATATATATAATTTTTATATTTCTGCTGACCAGTATGTTTCAGTTGCTCTGCTATGTCAGTTATTTACAAAACTTCAAATGAAAATATCTTTATAACCTACATTTTTCCAGTAAAACATTAATTGAAACCATAACCCTGGAAGTTAATATCATTATTTGACTCTATCCTTACTAGCACATTTAACAGAATGCAGAATTTTTCTTGCATCTTAAATTAATCTCAAGTATACGCTAACATTTTCAACTGCTAGAGAAAACTTCCATTATGTAAGTCTATGAAAGAAAGAATCTCAAGAAGTAAAATACTTTTTATTTTCTGGCGGAAGGCATTGTCTTTTAAGAGTCAGAGGAGTTTAGTTTGGAAAGAATCTCTGGAGGAGAACTTCTCTTATCTTCTGCACAAGGCAGGGGGCAGGCTTGGACGGCTGCATTATGCCCCAGGTTTCTGCATGGGTCGAGGCCTCTAGCATGCCAGAGGCAGCCAACGCAACAAGTGCAGGGCAGCTACTGCGGCACGTTACCACCCTCCCGGTGCCAAAGCTAGCGGTCATGTGCAGTCTTCAGTGACCTCTCTGGGCTCTTTTGCACACCATCTAGTTCCTTTGCTTGTCCAGTTTGAAGGTCTCCTGATCGCTGGCACTGCCTTCACGTTAGTTAAGCAGGAAGCCAAATGCGAGCCTGCTCCACCTCCTTTATGCACCAGGAGATCAGCCACTTAGAAGGCAACTTCTCATATTGTCTTTTGGTTCCCAGCTGTGGCTCACTCATCCTGTGAACTCTGGGTCAATTACATGCTCCTTCCACCCATATGTTTTAGATTTAAAAACCCCACTAACCTGCTCTGAGCATGGGTTTGGACTGGGTGACCTCCAGAGGTCCCTTGCAACCTACATTATTCTGACTTTATATATTAAAAAAAAATAGTTTTCTTATTTATATACCATGAACAAAGGACAGAATGATCTGTGGTAAAAAAAAGTTCCAGTGATGGCATCTATTGTTTGAAGGACCACATAAAATTTACAGTGACAAATGTTTCATTGTAGAATTTTTTAACTCAAACAGGCTTTATTATGACACAGGTTTGTTGTAAAAGTGAAATAAAATCTTTGTTGTTATAAGATTTTAGGGTATTCATTTCATGTTTTCTGCATTGGTGCAGGTTTTGTTGTGGGTTTCTTCAATGTACATATTGGTTTATTAAGGGAGCCATTATCAATAAGTCTGATGGGTTTCATGCTTTTCAGATGTGAAGCAAGAGACTCACTGTTATTGACATTTTCCAATGAGGATTTGTATCTGATTTAACTAAAGTCCAGGTTTTCATGTCTGAAAATTTTGTGGACTGGAACATGAAAAGGAAAAGCCTGCTTTCAAAACAGCCCTAGGCACAGAACTTGTGATCAGCTTTTCAGATCCAAACCTGTCTCCCTTTTGCTTCGACTCTACTTTCATGAAATAATACAGCAAATAATATTAAGAACATTATTTTTCTCCTAGGTATAGAGGTCTTCCTCTCCTATAAGTGTATCCAATCGCTGGAGTGAAAAACAGTGAGCACAGCTGATGCGAGAAAAGAAACAAAAAGAACAGTAACAGCTGACTATAGATAGGTAGGTAGATAGCTAGGTAGGTAGGTAGGTAGATAGATAGATAGACAGTTCATTTAAAATGGGAAAGATTTAGTCAAATAACTTATTTTGTCTCCTTTTGGACAGACTTTTCCACTAGATGGATGTGAATAACTTCTGTGACATTTTTGTTGCTGGGCAACAGCCTGGGAGATATAAAAAGATGAGCCAATAACAGCAAAGTTATACTAGAAGCCAAATGAAAATTTGCATATTCCTTGTGTAGTTCTTAAAAAATACAGTGTAATTATGCAAATCTTCCTCATTCTGTTTGTTAAAATGTTTGTCAACCAATCAGAGTTAATGTGAGAAAGACAAAATATACGTACAGCATTTCTGTAAACCATGATTATTTCAGTCAGAGTGCAGGGATCCCCTTTGTACAGCTCTGGAAATTATACTTCAGCTGTTTTCTCCTTGTGTCAGGGACATTATGCTTGTGCTTGCCAGAGGGGAAAGTCCTTCCTCAAACTTGGCATCACATCATACAAGGCCCAACATAAGGCATTCATTAAAATCTGCACTCCTCAGAAACATCTTGTAATACAAGCCATAAGCTGTACCGGAACTACTGCCTTATTTGAATTCATTGCCTCTGTAGAGATGATGCATCCTAACCTTGCTCACACTGCTTGATCTGCATCAAGTAAACTTACTATAAATGAAGACAGTACTTCTAAGTAACTCTTAGGATATGGTACTTATTATGGGAGTAAGTTACAGGTATTGAAAGAAAAACTGCTACCCTGGTCAAGCAGAAAAGACGAATCCCTTTCAAGTGATTTAGACTGTCTTATATAGTGTCCACCAGCCCTACATTTGAAATGTCTAAAGCCAGACCAGCAGCTGAACACGGCTCTGCAAGACACAACTCATGTAAGCATGCCTTGTCACCATTGAACAACAGGTATATCCCTTCCACTAACAGTGCCAGTGAACGTAACACTAGTCTGCCACACCAGACAAGAAACTGTAGAGCCTCCGTGAGCTGATTTAGAAATGCTGTTAACTTTCTGGAAGTGTTTGTTTATATTTCTTAGGCTAATTAATAAGGAGATACTTCTCAAGCTTTTTTCCCTCAAACAGTATTTGAAAAGCTGCATCAATGTCATCTTTAGGAGATCTTACCCCGTTTTGCCATAACAGAGTTCCCCTACTAAAAAGACTTCCACTGTACAGAATTAAAACCCAACTGCTATTAAAACAAAAGATTTAATCAGGCTTCTCTCTTCCTAGCATTAGAAAAGATTATTGATTCCTGTCATTTTCTATTTGGGATGTTGCTTTTTTGAATTGTGCACATGTAGTCCATATCATTTATTTTCCACTGGCAGAAAATGAGTTGAGCTTTCATTAACAGAACACATTTGGGTTAATGTGAAACTACGTGTTTTCAGAGTAGGTGTACTGGATAAGATGTTATATATTTAGTATGTGTTTCTTAATCACCCTCATCCTTTTCTTTCTACTGTCCTTTAAGGCAACATTAAAAAAATGCACACTGTAGCATTTTACCTTTCCTCCTTCTTCACAGAATGTCCCTTACTGACACAATTGTTTCCTGAGATTTTAAAAACAGTACTAAATCACAATAACCAATTTATTTTTCCACCTTCCTTATACACTTTCTCAGTCAATGCATGTCTACTGCCACTTCAGTCATACCAGTAAACATCCGTAACTTAGAATGCTTGGGTTTTGAGCAATGGCATTAATATAGACAGACAGAGAGTATCTCTACAGGATAAAAAGCTGAAGTTCAGACAGAAGTAGAACAGCAACTGGCAACTGCACCTCCTAAAGGAAGTGAAGAGAAGGTTTGCCAGAATACAATCTTTGGGCAATGTTACTGATAAAAGGAGAGACTTTTAATATGTTATACTGAAGTGCTGCTTAGGCATACACGCTTTGAAGACAAAATCACCAGGAAGACTAATTTGAACCAGGTACTGAGGCTGTTTCTGTGACTGAAGGCAGTGCACAAAAGTGAAAGAGCAAGTAAACCTATGAGATATGACTCAGAAATCTGGGTATGCTTCTTGGGTCAGACATAGTGTGCTTGCATTGCAGTACTCAGAATTTAGGAGGGAAATGGTTTTCAAATGCAATAGAGTTGGAGTTCAAAGTGTAAATTAAAGTTCAGTACAGTCCTGAAAGGTGGCCAAGAAGCCTGGGTGAGCATAGATATTATCCAGTATATAACGCTTTGCGTAATTTTTCTTCATCTTAGTAGCAGTGAGTTTCTGGTACAGAGAATTCAAAAACAGGTGAGAAGATTATTTTGATCGCTAACTCAGAGTGTTAATTAAATTGACTGCATGTATAATAAATAAACAAACAGCCCAACGTTCATAAAAATTATGTCCAAATGTAAGGGCATTTTGGAATTCAGACTGCGGTTTCATTGCATCCATTGCCACTTAGACGAGGAAGTTGCAAAAACTACCTCATTAGCAAGGTCCCAGAATTATATATCATGTCTCACTGGTTCTTGCAGCTCTTTTCTGGTGTAAGTTGTTATACTTATTTTAGGCATGTACAAGACTGCTAGTGGCTGGTCCTACAGAATTGTCATGTGTTCTCTGGGATCCCCTCATCAGTTATACAAATTGCCTGTTCATTAAGAAACAGCAGCCAATATCTTGATTGCTTAGTTACAAGAGATCAACCTTGGAAAACTATCTGGTAAGAGAACTGAAAAATGAAATAGTGAGATGTCAGCTTGCTCCTTGATCTGTGGTCTCAGATCCATTTTAAATTGTCAGCAATGCAGCCAAGGTGGGCTGGGTGTTACTGCACATGGCTGGAACACATTATCAAAACCATAGAATCAGACATTTACATGATTCCATGAACTCCAGTGGCAGTATGATTATACTTGAGGAAATAAAATACATAAATGGGTTCATAGAAGGTGGCACATGTCTGCGGATAGAGGATTTGACATCAGGCTGTATTGTATTAAAAAGGTATTTTGGGGGAAGTCTGACCAGGCACATGTGATATAACGTGGAAACATTATACACTGTATTGGGGATGGTGGGGTCTGAAAAACAAAGAATCAAGCAGACTTTAACAACAGCCAAGATCCAGATCACATCAGGAAACATCTCAGGTAGAGACAGGTTTGGAGGAAGAGGGTGAGGACCTCTGTTTTTTAGGGAACAAGGTATCCTTCCCTCTTACATTTTATGACTCCTAAATCAACCGAAGATTTTGGAGTCCTACTGCCATGAGAGCGTATGGTAAGATGCACGCATCCAAACACTCAAGGTGTCTGGATATAGATCTCGTTACAAATCAACATTTTATTATAAGACTACTATCCAACCCAGTTACTTCAACATGTATCACCTTTTCAACCATGTCACCGCTGAGCATTTGCACTTGTTCCCAGCTTACTATTAGGATACTTAACCAGAATGACAGACTCTGGATTAGCTTCTGAGATAAATATACAGTTTAACTACTAAAACATCTCACAAGATTCTAGGTGGGTGGGATTTGTCTTTAAAAAGTTGAGATAAAATAGCATGCAGCACAAATGATATATTTCTTTATGGAATTTTTCAAAATCTAGCAGTAAAACAGCTGTCAGATTCTGTTTTAAACTGCAGGATTTATTCTCTTGCTGTAGAGACTTAAGGTTTTACATAACTTTCATCTTATCTAATGTCAATCTAATATAAGCTAGACTCCAGTAATTCTAGTGGTAAATTCTCTTAGCTTGCAAGTATTTTTCAGTGTTTGTGTGTTAGTCCATTTGTAGGGTTGTGCTTAATATGCACCATAATAAACTTCAGTTAATGTATCTTTCAGTCATGCTGGGAATGTATAAGTAGGTAAAGGAAGCATAAGTTGCTGAAAACCACATTCTGCTTAATGTCAACAACTGCTTACTAGGCTCCTTTATGAGCTTGCTTAAATCACAACAGAATTTTTCTGTGAGCTAAATGGAACTGTCTAATTACTCTTCCTAAGTGAGTGCAACAGAACTCCTTGGCATTCTTTGGAGTACTTTCTCTTTCCAGCATTTGCATTAGAGTTGCCATGGGCAGCAGTGTATGTTTGCTACCAGTAGTTAATCATCTTAATTTTTTTAAGCCTCCCCTTAAACAGCAGCTGATTCTATACAAGCAGCTCTACTCTCAATCGGTTAAAATTTAAGGGCAAGCTACCAGGAAGTTTTAAAACAGAAAATAAAATACCTCATTTTACCTTCTGCTTAACGGTGAATACTTCTGCTGCCTTGCAGTTCAGTTGGTCCATTTTCATAAATATCTCACGTTGATTGTAATCACTCAATTTTTCCAATATGTATTAAATAAGAAGATAAAAATTTAAACTGCAGATGCTCCTTCCCATTGTTTTATGACACCTTGTAGAAAGATTGGAAAGCTTTTAAATTGGCGTGTATAGTCTGCACAATCTCTCTCCCTCTCCCCCTTCTCTCACCTTACATATGCATGTTATGTATATATGTGTGTATATGATATACCTATACACTCCAGTAACATAAGCTAGTCCTTAAATACCATAAATAAGGCTGTTCTACGTAAATGAAACCCATTAGTTTTAATGGCCTTAATGGTTTACACTGTCAGAACTGTCCCTCATTTAAGCAGCAAATTTATGTAAGAAATGAGAAATGAGATTTTTTCATGGAATTTGAGAATGACATAAGAACCTGTAATTTTTTGACTAAATATTTTAAAAGTGTTCTTTTTCAAACAGAGTTTGGTTTTATTAATTAAAGGAAAAAAGAGGACATGAAGTTTCTAACAATTTTTACTTCTTAATTACTTGTGCTTTACCTTTTCCCTACTAATTTTTAGGAAAAAAAACCCAACTGTTACACAAAGGGATCCCCAGAGGATGTAAACAGAAAGAAGGGAAAAGACTCACATCAGTCTTTCAGAAAAATATTGTTTCAAAATTTCACTTCAAAAAATAAATCCTCTTTCAAAAAAGGTGAAAGTTTTCACTTCTGCATCATGAAAACTGTTTTTCTGTCTTCAACCAACAGTATTTAACATGTTCACAAAAATCAGTACTGTAATCCTGCACTGACAGGAAGCTATGAGGATATTCTTTTTCATCAGTTTTAATGCTGTATTATACTGTGCACTTTTACTTTTAGAAGTCTTTAAAGAATACACTTTAATTTAAGCTTCTGGTTTCAATTACAGCAATGAAGCGGTATTCATTGAGGCACACAAAGAGTGGCATGAAGTCAGCAAACACTTCACTCCTAGAACTGAAATAAGTAACACCGCTTTACGCACTTAAATTTAAGCATGTGCTTTAGACAGAAAGCCCAGTGCCTGGGGATCATCCCTTGATCCCCTCTGCTTGCTGCCTGCACAATGTAAACCTGTAACCCTGTGGCATGGCATTGCCATTGTCAGTAACGGGCCATAAGCACTGTACTGATTTTGCAAGGCCTCGGGACTGAGGTTTGTCAGTCCCGCTCTGTATTAACTTTTCTTGAGCAGCCTGCAGCTTCATTTTTCTTGGTTTAGCTGTGACAGCAGTTTCTCTAATTGACCAGGTGTCCATGGCTAGATCAGTTTACTTTTGTTTGTATTTGTGTGATACAAGCACAGTTTTAAATAGATAGCAGCAACAAGCAGTTACTCTGAGCAGAACAAGGTATTTAGGACTCACACAAAGACACAGTGTAGGGAAACAGCCTTGCTACAACAGCAGAGGCCTTGTCAAGTGGAGCACAGGACACTGTGCAGACGTGCACAGGTGTGGGATGGTCAGAGATGGGACGCAGGGTGGCCCTGGAGGCCCCACATCTATACACAGCTCACCCATGGTCCCTTAAAGAAATGCAGACCCGGACAAAATGGGGTTTAGGAGTGACAAAGACAACACAGAAATAGTATTTAATGTATGTAGAAGGCACCTTATACAGTACATTTGAATGTAACATGGAACTGCAGACCAGTGAAGAAGTAGAAAAGTGTAAAGTCTGTTACCAAACATTTGAAAAATAACCCAGAGTGAATCCTAGACCAAGAAAGCAGTGATCAACTTCAGCATCATAATCCTGCCAGAGAAGGACTCCAGGTGCTGAAGACCTTAATACCCAGAGGAGAAGCGGGAGGGTGAGCAGAGCTCCAGGAGAAAGAGTAGAAACTAAGACATGTGTGTAACAATTTTAAGTGCATGTTTTTTCTTTCTTTTTTCTGTAACAAATAGATCTAGACTCATAATTCTTGAATTATACTATTAAGATTTCAGTCATACCAACAATAAGTTCTTGGCATTATATGCATATTTTTATCTATATAATGTATGTTTCCTCTTTGTATATAAACAAGATTTTGAGCATAAGAACAATGAAGTATTGGACTATTTGTAGGCAATCTTGCTATTACCAGAACAAAAATTAGTGCTTTGCTGGACTGAAGGCAGCACATTCTATAAGGTAGAATGGTGTCTTAAGAAGATAAATAACCTCAGGGCTATGTCAGCAAGCAAAAATCCTATTGATCTGTTGTTTTGCTCAAGTGAAGATAAGACTTAAAAGAAGCAATGCTCTCAGACCAAATTTGCATTACAGACCTGCTGGAACAGTTTGTTGATCCAAAGTATATGATGAAGTATGATTAACTACCAAATTAATTATGATAGGGAAAAAAATACTTATATGGGGTATACAGGGACAACTTTTTAACTTTTTTAAATTTTTAAAGACAAGATTCCAGCTAAGCCCTTTTCACATACAGGAACATCTATATATTGGATCCTGAAGCTAATTTATCTTCTCCCTAGACCCACCTGAGTGACAGGCTCCTCTACTTATCCTATCAAAATGTTCCCAACCATCAAACTACTCCATTCTGGTACCTGTAATAGTCTTAGGTCCCTCCAACCTCCTTAGATTCTGCGAAACACCTTATCTCCTGCTTCTCTAAATGCAAGAAATATGGGTATTTGTTAAGCCTTTGGTACATCAACAACATCGTTCCTTTTCAGGTTCTAGTTTCCATTTTCCACAGTTTTTTACTTTTTGCATGTTTTTAGTCTGCCTCTCTCACCTCATGTTTTTATTCTATTCCCACTTCATTGTCTTATTTCTTTTTTTCCTGATCTTCAGGATGAAACCTTTTCCTACTCCACCACATTTGTTGGTCCTGCTTTTTCTTCTGTTGGCAGATGTCTACACTTCTGGAGTTGCTCAGAATTCAAGTGTTATTCCAGAAAATCTGACAAAACTGCAACCTAAGCATTTCCTTGACTCACAGATTATCAAGGAAGATCAAATTAACTAGCTTTTGGAAAACCTGTTCATGAAATCATAGAATCGTAGACTATTTAAGTTAGAAAAGACCTTTAAGATCATCAAGTCCAACCACAAACCTAAAACTGTGTGGTGGGCTGACCCTGGCTGGACATCACGTGCCCACCAAAGATGCTCTGTCACTCCCCTCCTGAGCTGGACAAGGGAGAGAAAATGTAACAAAAGGCTCATGGGTCAAGGTAAGGACAGGGAGAGATCACTCACCAATTACCGTCATGGGCAAAACAGACTCGGCTTAGGGAAAATTAACTTAATTTATCGCCAATCAAACCAGAGCAGGGTAATGAGAAATAAAACCAAATCTTAGAACGCCTTCCCCCTACCCCCCACGTCTTCCCAGGCACAGCTTCACTCCCAAATTCTCTACCTCCTCCCACGCAGCGGCGCAGGGGGACGCGAATAGGGGTTGCGGTCAGTTCATCACATGTTGTCTCTGCCGCTCCTTCCTCTTCAGGGGCAGGACCCCTCACTCTTCCCCAGCTCTAGCGTGGGGTCCCTCCCACGGGAGACAGTCCTCCCCAAACTTCCCCAATGTGGGTCCTTCCCGTGGGCTGCAGTTCTTCACGAACTGCTCCAGCGTGGGTCCTTTCCACAGCAAGCAGTCCCTCAGGCACAGACTGCTCCA
>JAVKLA010000030.1:26137538-26155147 GCA_034782735.1 Sagittarius serpentarius | reverse complement strand
CCATCCCACTGGGTGGGGGGGAAGTGAGTGAGCGGCTGCGTGGTGCTGAGTTGCTGGCTGGGGTTAAACCATGACACAGTGGAAAAAGAAAGTATCTCCACCTTAAATTTCATCCTGACTCCTCTGCCAAAGAGAGGTGTGCTAAGCAGTTTTCAAGAAGAGATCCCTACTCCCCCTTGGCTAAATAGAGTCTAAATGGGTAACCTGGCCTCAACATCTCAAATTTTAGATGATTAAAACTGACTGAGATGGGTTCTACTGGTAGTGTTAAAGATATACTGAAAAAAATAAATAAATTGAAGAATAAAAACTACATTTAGCTAAAAACCCGCTAATTTCTACTCAATAAAGCAAATACAAGTGCAAGAATTTGAAATCACAGAATCACTGACCTGTGAGAGATCAGCAAGTCTGTTCCGCTGTCCTAGGGTATGATAACTTAAGATGATACCCTTCTTGCCAGTGTCTTTTCTAGTTTGTTCCTGAAGTTTTCTATGGGTGAAGACAACTTCACTTACTTCAATAGCAGATAATTGTACATGACAGCCAGTCTTTATAGATCTTCCTTCTTGCAGCAGCCTTTTTAAGTCTTTGGAGATCTGTACCATGTCCATTCTCAGTTTTCATTTCTTTTGACTGAAAGACCCAAAGTAGGACATATTTGATGACCAATCATTCTTTTTTCAAACTTCTGCAATACATCTGCTTGAAGCATGGCATGTGGCCAATGTAGTCCAGGTAAGTGTAAGACACAGGTTTATCTACAACCTTCCAATTGTTCCTCTCCTCAGGTTTCGACCATTTTGGTCATCTATTGGTCACTAAGTAGACTAGATCATTCTCTTTTAGGACATTGAGGTGTTCTTGATTCACCCTCAGCTTGTGATTCAGTGATGCACCCTGATGCCTTTACTGGATAGCTACTACCTACATAGTTCTTGATTGCCACACAAATTTGCCTGAGTGGCAACACTTTGCCCTTTCCTCTGTTAATGAACATCATGCATGTTTCATATCATATATCATCAATTTTTCAAGATCATTTTGAGTCCCAAGTTCCCTCTGCTGTATTGAGCAATCCCTTTCAGTGACGTAATTTGTGAGTTGAATAAGCACATTTCATCATTTTGGTTGTTAATATTGAAAACAACAAAAGTCTGATTCTGCTTGATAACCTTTCATTGTTAATAGCAAACCACTGACAGTCATTCAGGTTTCCAATGAGTTCATAGCCCAGTACATTATTTTCAGCTTCCTCGTTTGCACATAAGAATGTCATGTGTCAAAAGCCTTACTAGCATGAAAAAATGACATTTGCTACTTCTCTATCCACAAGTCTTATTGCCATGTCAGAGAAGGAAATTAAATTGGTCTGACAGAGCTTTTTTCCTGACAAATCCATGTCAGCTGCTCCATACCTCTTAAAAGACATTTTTTCCACTCGGTCATTCAGCTTGCAGTTTCTTAACTGGAACTGTCATGAGACCTCAGTTGTGTTCTAATTACTACAGAGCTTTTGAGACAGAAATTATCTGGATTGATAATTTTTAAAAATAAAATAATAGTTATTTTTTTCCTAGACTTTTTAGCAGTTAGAAAAAGAATATGTAAGCAAACTTTCAGCTTGTATCTGTTAGTGTTTTATTTGACTACTGTCTGCAATGTACAAAGAGTTAAACTTTGAACTAAAGACATATTTGGATTTTTATTACTATTTCAATTTTTTTACACTTATCTATAAACACAATATATTTAATGTGTTATTATAGTATGGGATATTCTGACATTCATAATATGAGTAAAAACTTTTATTCCCATGAATTCGAGTTCTAGGGCAAAGCCATACAGTTTCCATAGGTATTATTATTTCCTTTAATTCTCAAGTGCAGAAATAACAATCAATTCTTAAAAAACAAAGTAAAACTCCAAAACCAAATTTTATGATTGCCCGTTCTAATACAACAATCAATGGCTAAGTTTGGTTTTTTGAAAATGCTGCTGAAAAAGCTGACCATTTCATTGATAAATGGTCTTTATTCATAAAATAAAGATGATTAGTCTTTATTTATAAAATGAAAGTAAAAAGTATTTTGCCTTTTGTTCATGCTGCAGTGAATATCTGCATGTTATTATAGCCTTCTGTTTATGGGAGGGTCACTGTACCACACACTATATAACAATACAGCTCACACTGGGCAAACTCAATGTCTGATGGAAAAATAAATCCATAATATTCAATAATCAGAGGGGAAAAAATACCCTAAGAGCAAGACATCTGATATTCATTTTATTTGTAGTTTGCAACAAGTCATGCTGAAATATAGAAGAGATTCAAGAACCTACTACAAAATGGAATTAGGTGCTAAGGGGGTTTTCTCTTCTCCTTTGTTGAACATTTGTGCTAGTAAACTTAAGGTTTTGCTGAAAATTTTACCTGTGTATTCCAGGAATGTGAGAAAATTGCCCTTAAACAGATGGTTTGGTCATTTGTGAGTATGTTTAGATAAAGCAGTCAGGTGGACTCTGTTTTTGAATGTAAACCAGTTCATCAAGAGGGAGTCAGAAAATCTCAAACATACTCTTATTGTACCTATTAGCTGTCTAACATTTGGAAAGTGACTTTTTTTTTTGCATTGCTTTCTTGATGCTGCCTTCAAGTATAAGATGGGAACATAAGAACAGTCCAAAAATCTATCTGGTATTGTGTACTCCTACTAACAGTGGTCAAAAGCAGATGCCTAGCGAAGAGTATAAAAAGAGGGCAAGCATATGGTGACACTTCCCCAAACACTCCTTTAACTGCCAATAATTTATGGCCCAAAGGTTTTTTCTTCTCTCTGCCCAAACATATCACAAAGCATGGTCTTGTTTCATAGTCACTTTCAGAAATCCTGATGAAGTCAAATGAACAACCTTAGTTTTTGTGCTTCTGTATCCTTCTTGTCCTTACCCTTATGTGAACATATAGTTTCATTAATCAGTTCCACAACTACTTTCTAACCCCACTTACTAGCATGCTGTAATCTCACTTACTAGCAGTGCCCAAGATGGATTTTGGATTTACAGATTTATCTTCTCTGACTCCAAATGCTACCTGCAGAAAGACTCTATTCCAGAATGTCTAGCCACTGACAGAATTCCAAATTTGAAATGCTGGGCTCCCAATAAATTGTAGTGAATCACATTTTTTACAGATTGCAACTTACCTCATTAGTAAATTGGACCAGTGCTCACACAGTGCCTGATATCCCTGTTGTAGATAAAACTTTAATTTTTACATAAGATTGTAGTGTTAATCATTCCAGTCAGCCAATTTGTATTCTTTAACCTTTGTTGTTTTTTTTTTAACCAGATGTCTTTTCAGCAGTTTGGCTCATTAGACATAACCAAACAGATTTACAAAAATCTAGAAAAGTAAGATAACTTTCACTGCACATTATGAAAGTACCTTTGAGAATATTTTGACAACCAAAAGTAAGGGCTAAATATGACAACAGTGTTCAGTCACCATTATTAAAGTTTTTACAATATTGTCACGACCCGTGCTGGACAGACCAGGGAAGGGCTGTGGAGAGTTCACAATTCCCTCGGTCTACATTAAGGTGAAGCGACACCACACGATCAGTTAAACATTTTATTCATGACAGAAACAACCCGAATTTGAAAAGCCTTAACAGTAGATGGCGTGGTTCCTCACAAAAGAATTGGCATAAAACTATGTCGGCAAACCATCTTAACACGTGCTAAGCGTATGTGAGACAATAAGGAGGGCCCTCCCGCTGAGTCAGGAGGTTCAGAGCTGACCCCCGCTGCATCCTAGGCTCCTCTCAGAGAGGGGTCTGGGGGCAGCGGGATCCAATCCTAGTCCCAGCCTTGGTCAACGGTTTGAGGGATGAGGTGTAGGGGTTGTGGAAAAAAAAAAGGGGGCAGAAAAAGAGAAAAGAGAGAAAAGAAAGCTTTCACCAGCCCTGCGTGACCCGTCTGCTAGCGCACTCCCGGAAGGGGCGCACGCGTGCGGGCTCCTCGTGTCCGCGTCTTTTATAGCCCGGTCGCCGCCTTTTTTCACGTCAATCACGCCGCTCTTGGTTTTCTGCACCCTGCCCCTAAGGACTTATGTAACTCTTGATCTTCCGCGCAGGCGCCGTTATGGGCGGGGGGGCTGGTCGTGAGCCCCTTCCCCAAATAAACTTTGGGCAACTCCTGGCTATATGTGGTGGGTTGTCCTCCTGACTGCGCTTCCTCCGAGGCGCCGCCGGCGTCCCGTGTCGCACGGTGTTGGCAGGCGGAACTTGCCTCGTTGCAGCGCCTTGCAAGCAAGGTCCGTTCCTGTTCCTCCCCTCTACCGCAAAAGCCAGAAAAGCGAGGTTCCGGTCCCTGTCAGTCACGGCGGGTGTTCGAGGCCTCAACCCCGTCCAGTCTCTCACAAGTATGATAAGGCATTGGCTGCCCTGCACTTTTTCACAATCATTTTCTTTTTTCCTTGTCAATTTTGAGGCCCCCTAATGTAGCAAAGTGCTTCGGTGGAGTTACGATAAACATTCCCAGCTGATGATCTGCTGAGAAGAAAGAAGTCGAAAAGCATGAAAAACCTCCTGTAGTTTAGCAAAAGTATATGATACAGGATTTTGTTTTTCAAAATGCCTTTGTTGGCTTTGTTGTTGACAATCTATGTTCACCTCCAACCACACATGCATATAGGAAGATTTCTTTTTTTAATTAAAATGTACAATATGACTTCAAATTTTTTGAAACAGCAGCAAATTACAGTATGCATTTTTGTTTGCTATACATTTGGGGAGCAATGTGACAAAAGCAAGGAGCTGGTATTGATTAAGGGTAATTAGTTCTGGTGGGAGAATCAGTTAATATATAACATTTTCAAAAGTCAGCTTTAAGCTAACAGTGGCTAGAAGGTGAGGACAGAATGTAATTACACTATAAATGCTCAAATTTGATTTCCATCTAAGCTATTAATAAAGCCTTTAGAATTCATTTCTTGTTGATTACATTCTCTTCGTTTTACAATCCAATTTGATGGCAGCTTTAGGCCTTTCAGACATGGATACTTGACATCTGAGTGTCAGGTAAATGCCAATGAAATCAATCTTCTATCTTTCCTATTAAAACTGTCTGATGTTGGCAGTTTGTAGGCCTAATATTCAGTCAATAAATGAATAAAAACCCAGCAGCTATAGACAGTGTTGTAAACACAAAGCATTCCAGTAATACAAATAAGGAACCCTGAATAAAAAAAAAATATTAAAAACATACTTTAGAATAATTAACTAAAATGCATTTTTTGTGCTTTTCACATGCATTGGAAGAGTTAGGAATAATTTTTAAAGCACTTTTCTCTCTAACTTTGAGTACTGGAAATGCCAGTAAGTGTTTTTTTGTGTAATCAAATGACTGGAGCCCCTAAGTACAAATTAAGAGTGGTAGAATATGTGAAAAGCAAATGTTAACCATCAAAAAAAATTGAATTTATTAATTTTCTGCACACAGTGTCTTTCTTCTAAACAAAAGACTTTGAGAATGGGCAACTGGCACTGATGAATAAACAGATTGTGAAATTCACATGTTACTTGCCTAGTTTGGATTTACAGGAAGTAGAGTCCTTTACATGTATGAGCTGCTTGGGCAGAGCTGGAAGATTATTTAAGAATGGTTTGGGGTTTTTTTGAGAAAGTAAGTGCTGAAACTGATCTTCTCATCCTTCTCTCACTGACTTTAGAGGGATGCTCTTCCCTTAACTATTAATGTTCCAAATGAAACTTAACTTTCTGAGTTTCTGTCCACCTCCAAGCACAAAAAAGGCAGTGAATAATAGGAAAATGTGAGTCTAGCAGGGTCTGAGGAGGAATATGCTTACAGCGTAGAGGAAATGAGCATGACAGTCAGCCTTGGGAATGTGTGGCTTGATGTAAAATAAGTCTTATCAAGTAGTTTGAGTATTAGTAGCAAATGGCAACCTAGACCTTTCTGACACACAGGCTGATTTGCATTTGGGTTTGTGCTTAATCCTTTGACATATACAGAAGCTGGAAGCAGGGAGAAAGTATATAGAAGGTGGAAGCATGGAGAGGTAACCTGGGAGGAATACAGAGACAGCGTCTAAGCATGCAGACGGGGGATTAAGAAAGACAAAACCCAGCTGGAACTGAATCTGGCAAAGGATGTCAAAGACAACAAGAATGGCATATATAAGTACACAGGTGATAAAAGCAAGACTAGGGGAAATGTGGGTACACAGCTGAATGAGGCAGGGGACCTGGTTACACAGAACATGGTAAAGGCTGAGGTACTGAATGGCTTCTTCACATCAGTTGTTGCAAGACCAGCCTTCAGGAATCCCAAGCCTCAGAGATCAGGGGGAAAGTCTGGAGAAAGGAACACGTACCCTTGGTGGGAGAGGATCAGGTCACAGAATACTTAAGCAAACTGGATGTACATTAGTCCAAGGGGCCTGATGGGATGAGTGCTGAGAGAGCTGGTTGATGTTATTGTAAGGCCATTCTTGATAATCTTTGAATGATCATGGCAACTGGGAGAGGTGCCTGAAGACTGGAGGAAAGCAAATGTTATTTCTGTCTTCAGAAAGGGCAAAAAGGAGGGCTTGGGGAACTACAGACCATTCAGCCAAACCTCAATACCTGGAAAGGTGATGATGCAACTAATCCTGGGAACCATTTCCAGGCATGTGAAAGACAAGTCCATCAGGAGTAGTCAGCACGGGTTCACCAAGGGGAAGTCATGCTTCACCAGCCTGGTAACCTTCAACAATAAAATGACTGGCTTGGTAGATGGGGGGAGAGCTGTGGATATTGTCTACCTTGACTTTGGTAAGACTTTTACTTTGTTTTCCTCAAAATCCTCACAGAGAAGCTGGTGAAGTATGAGCTGGATGAGCAGACATTGGAGGTGTATTGAAAACTGTCTGAACGGCCAGGCCCAGAGGGTGGTCATCAGTGGCATGAAGTCTAGTCAGAGGCCAGTAACCAGAGGTGTATCCCAGAGGTCAGTGCTAGGTCAGATCCTGTTTAACATACTCATTAATGATCTGGATGGTGGGGCAGAGTTTACCCTCAGCAACTTTGCTGGTGATGCACAACTGAGAGGAGTGGCTGATACACCAGAAAGTCATGCTGCTATCCAGAGGGACCTTGACAGGCTGGAGAAATGGGGTGAGAAGAAGCTCATGAAGTTCAACAAGGGGGAATTGCAAAGTCCTGCACCTGGGGAGGAACAGCCCCATGCACCAATACATGCTGGGGCCACCCAGCTGGAAAGCAGCTTGGCAGAAAAGGCCCTGGCGGTCCTGCTGGACACCAGATTGAACATGAGTCCACAGTGTGCCCTTGAGGCAAAGAAGGCTAATGGTATTACTGGGCTGCATTAGGAGGAGTGTTGCCAACAGATCGAAGGAGGTGATCTTTCCCCTCTACTCAGCACTGATGAGACCACACTTGGAATACTGTGTCTAGTCCTAGGCTCCCCAGTACAAGAGAGACATGGAGCTTCTGGAGAGAGTCCAGTGAAGGGCCACCACTAAGATGACTAAGAGACTGGAGCATCTGTTGTATGAAGAAAGGCTGAGAGAGCTGTGAGACCTCAGGGGTGGATCTTATCAATGTATTTGAATACATGAAAAGCAGGTCTAGAAGTAACAAGGCTTTTTTCAGTGGTGTCCTGTGACAGAACAAGAGGCAATGAACACAAACTGAAACACGGAGGCTTCTCTCTGAACACAAGGAAACATTTTTTTTTTTTACTGTGAGGCTGACTAAGCATTGGAGCCGATTTCTCAGGGGCATTGTGGAATATCCCTGGAGATATTCAAAAGCTATTTGGACATAGTCCTGGACAACCTGCTCTAAGTGACACTCCTAAAGCAAGAGGGTTGGACCAGATGACCTCCAGAGGTCACTTCCCGCTTCAACCATTCTGTGATTCTGTGACTGATGTGCAGACAATCACAGAGCGAGAAAAAACAGCTCCTCCCTTGAGTATTACGGATTAGGCAGGATAAAAGAGACTCACATTTCCTTTCCTCATGAGACAGAGAAATGGGACACTGAAGAAGTTACTCAGCTAGTACCAGAGTCTGCCTTCCATATAGATGGAGATTAAGATCTAGAGGCAGGTACTTGATGGTTTCGTTTGTCTCTCAGCCATAATGCTGACTTTACCCAAGGGTTACTCTCAGAAATCCTTTCCCAAGGGATAGAGTCCTATTACCTTTGAGAGAAGTCAGAGCAGATTTTTTGTAAGTGTATATCTATATACACTACTGTTCTTATTATTAAATCATGTTTACTACAGCAGTGCCAAAGCACCTGTCAAGACTGAATTCTCATCATTCTAAGTAATGTAAGTGCAAACCTGTAGACAATCCCTGGTGTGAACAATTTATAATTTGCAGAGCACAGTTGTAAAATTTATACCTACAAACAGTAGTACACCTTTCCCCCTTTCTTTTCACAAAGAATAATGAAGTTTTCAAATGTATGCAGAGACAAATTAAAAATTTAGCTCTCTGGACCACAGAAATTAAAACATTTAGAATTATATAGCACAGTATTATATGAGCACTGCTGTGCTTTCTGAATGAATATTGAATTTTGTGTTATCCTGGACTCAACTGTGGTAGAATATATACAACACTTCATTTGTGAATTTATGACTACCTTAGTTTTCCCTATACTAAGCAAGACAAACTATCTGTTATTAATGGGTGAAAAATTCAGTTCCAAATCCTTGAGTTCAAGGTTCAAGCAATCTCAGACAGAGCACAGACAGAAACCAGATTTGATAGAAGCAAGAAGAAGTTATATTGAGGCCTTTTGTGCGAAAACTGTAAAGGTCATATCTTCAAAATTTGAGAAAGCAACTATCTATCTTGTAATTTGATATTGATCCCATGAATCACAGAGGTCTATTTATTTGCCAGACAACAAATTATATGGGCTAAAAGAAATGAGACTATGATTTTATTAATTTTATTTTAATTTTTTTTTTCGTTTAGATGTCACTCCTCCCATCCCACCTTAGGCTAAAGAAGTCTGTGAAGAATCTAGTCACCTGTGGAGTGCCATGATAAAGATTTCAGGGAAAATTAAATCTTGAAACTGCATATGAGCTTGAGTCATACAAAGTCAAACAGGATTAGCACTGATTTATGTGGAAACTGGTGCAAACATATTGTATTTACCTAGAAAATATTACCGAGAATATGCAGAGAAATGCATGCAAATATTTTTTTTCCAAGTCTAGACACCAATGTTTCCCATAAAATAATGTAATATACAAAAGAAACCCTGGTTTTTTCTTCTAAAGTTTTGTCACTATTGGTAAATAATCCTGGAGAATTCACATCAAGGACTATTATATTATAAACTAGATTTAACTGATTCAGTATTTTGGGCCACAGGTGGACACTTAGGGTTGGATTTTCATTTTTCCAGTAACTCCTTTTCATGCCTGCAGCATTCCCATGGGGAAAACAAGTCAAGCTGGCTGTTTTTAATTCTCCTGCCAGCAGCTAATCAAGGAATTAGAAGCCTGGCTTTTAAATGTTGTCAGCCATGATCTCCATTCTCACTCTTAATTACAAAATTAATGTAGTACAAAAATCATGATATTAAGAATTAAATTATTGTAAGTAGCTAACCTACCATAGAACTGCTTTTATTTCATTAAATTATAAAACCAAACCCAAAGCAACAAAACAACAAAACAAAGACATTTTGCAAAACCTAGTGACAGTAAATATTTTGTACAAAAACATACTGAGAGTGAATATTTTGTATGACTTGACAGTGATAGCCCTGAACAATAATTCTTTTCATTCTTACAATGAAGTCAGGAGGTTACAATAAACAGATTTATCACTGACTCAGTGAAAGAGCTGCAGTAGAAGCTGGATCTCTTGAAACACTATTTTATATTTATATCTTCCCAAAGCTGCAGTTTCCTGACTGATGCTGAAAATATGGGCTTCAGCATGAACATCTGAATACAGGAGCAAACTTTTTGTCTTCTGTGTGTGTGTGAAGCCTAACTCCACGTAGAACAGACAGCATATCACATATGAGAAACCATGAACTTTGCATTACTCCCATCAGATTCTAATAATATAGCAAGGTTCAATATTCTTAGAGCTAAATCCACAGATGACTCAATCTCTGCTCAGCTCTCAACCTATACTTACTTTATTGACACTGAAACAGGCACACAAAGTTCTGCTTTTGTCCTTGCCTCTGTAATCCTTACTGTCTCCTCATCTGAACTCTACCAGAACTGAGGAAGGATCAGGCTGGTATGCATGGCTAGAAGCTTATCCCACTTTTACCCAAATGATAGAGGGGACTTGACCTCCATTTTTTGCAGGAACATGATGTAACCATCAATCAAAAGTGAGTTCCAGGGATGGTACTGCAGAAGCAATACACTTTGCCTGGAATAATAAAAAACAAGGAAAGGTTGTTTTAACATCTGGCCAGATGATTAGGGTACAGGGTCTCTCTGAGGACAGAAGAGACCTGATTCCAGCATTTACGACAGTGACTGATTAATAAAAATAGTGAAAACATGAGAGCAGCAAGACAAGCCTTTCAGTATAGACCCTTAATTGAATGTTTCTACAATGTATGCACAACTGCCTCTCCTCAACACTTTAAAGATCTCAGATTTTCATTACTATATAATGTCAAGCTCCAACCTGGAAGTGTCTTCATGAAGAACTCTATTACAAGTTGGAATTATTCACTGTGGAATTACTGGGAAATGTACAGTGGAGAATTACTGGCCTCATAGTAAAGGCCAGCAAATGATCCACGTTCTCTTGGATCATTTCTTTAGTATACTTCCTATCTAACACATTCTCTAAAATACCTTAGCTAACACCAATGCTCTGCATTTTCACTGTGCTTTTTTTGCATTCATGGAAGGATTCAAATTATTTCCAGAGACTTTTCAATCCTCTTGAGCCAGCACTTATATATTGCAAGGTTTATGCAAATCAGGAAGCAAGCAATCTTTTAGATAAATGATTTCACCCTCTTCTGTTCCTTGTGTTATCTTAAGTGCTGCAGATACATTGCATTTTTTGTACATATGGATGTTTGTATAAGCTAAACTGAATGCCTGGCGGCTGCAAGGAGTAGTAATACAACCCAACTGGAAAAGTTAAATCAATGATTTGACTACTGGTGCATAAAGATAAGCACATGCATAAGAGTTTGTAGGACTGAAGCTCAATACAAAAAACATTGTTGAAGTGCAAATTATGAACATCGGTTTAATGTGGAGCACTTTTAAAGAAAAGGTAATTTAAGTTTTATATCTTTCCTTAGCATTGTAAAAAAAAAAAAATGTTGTGTTTCTCAGCAAAGTTTGTTGCATAATTTGCCAGTCAGGACAATAGGTGAGGTCTGAAAGAGATAATTGACATTTAAACTCATTATGCTATTTAAATGGAATTCCCAGGATTATGTACTACATTTTGTGGGGTTTAATTATTGTCTTGGTATAATCACCAAATAAGAGTGTATTTTTGTCCTAAAATCTAGTATTCTTAGGGAGAACTACTACTTCTCATTACTGTTATGGGGAAAGCATTACAACTATTTCTTTTATGACATTCCAGTCTTAAAGGAAAGAAAACAGACGAATCAGGTATTCCTAAATTCTGGTATAGGCACTATGAGTTGTATGCATGCTGTTAAAAAGTAGTACACACAAAGGCCACTTCAATAGAGCATTACACCCAACTCTCCTGCTTCCAGCCTTGTGTTCATGCTCAGCTTTATGCTTTCTTACCTTTCTCCTGCAATATTCATTCCAATCACAATCACAGTCATCTGCAATTACATTATTTCCTTCCTTGTTCATCACCAGGCTTTCACAGAGTGCTGTTGTGGTACGGAAGTGTTCCTGTTGTCCTGATCTGTCGGTTATCCAGAGTGGCGACACACCAGACATTCTGTGTCTCTCATAGGAGTCATCCCTGTTTTTTCTATACTAAACATATGGTGAACCAGGGATGAGGAAGAAAAGGTATGCCTGGATTGTGCTACATATACAGAGATTAATTACCTGAGGAAGACTCCTGCATGCACATACAAATTAAAAACACAGGCATGCTTACATGCAGATATATTTATAAGGACAGTGACTTGATCTCTGACAATATTTCATGTTGGCTTTATCTCTGACAATGTTTCAATAAGTAGTCTGTTGAATAGTCTCCTGAAGAGGCCTGTTCTTTCCTACTTCCATTACAGAACCTCAAATATTTTGTAAAATTCCAAAGAAGTATCTCCCAAGCTATATCTGAGAGTTTATGCTTATCCTGTTTCATTCTACACAGCTCATTCTCTCTTTTCTGTATTAGATACAGAATGCTGGCCAGATTCAAATGAAAAACAAGCAGAATCATATTGACTTTATTTAGACTTCATATATGAGGGAAGATTTTTGTTTTCAGTTCCTATTGCAGCAATACTTGTTACAAAAGTTGTGGGTGGGTATTTGTGGTGATAATTTATGCTGTTTGTTTGCTACATTGTAAAAAAGTGGTCCAGTACCAAGGGTAAGGTAGGTGTTTCAGGTAGCTGCATGCAAAGAGTCACAGCTTTGAGGAAAGAAAAAAAATCTGAAGCTTTCTGAATTTTCTCAAACTTACTCTAGCAGTGCTCTTCAGATTTATACCCCCCTTCTCTTTTTGTATCCTCTCATTTCTTTAGCAATAGCTTGTTAAAACTGATAGAAGCAGCTAAGGTCAACTGTTAATGTTTAATAGCCTTAGGACATTAGATTTTCTTTTAAATGACACCATTTATCTTTCTAAATTCAGTCTACAAACTTTAGTGATAATAATGCTAAGTGGTTAGACACCACAGCAGCTTTGCCTTCATTAATCATCATCCTCTGGGAAACTATTAACTGTTATCTCCAATATTGCTTTGGAGATGCAGAAACGAAGTCCAGTGACTTGTCCAGGGCCTATGAGGTGGTAAGTCTCTCATGAATTTCAGTGTCAAATAACCTCATTCAAATTTATCTTTCTAGGTATCTCTTGCTGGACCACATTATTTAGCAGATGAATTTATTTACAGTAAAATGCAATGACTTGAATTACTATGCCATTGTTTTGCTATTCTGATTCACGTAGCTGTGAATCAGAGAGATGTAGATACACCTTATCTTCATCATTATTATGCAAAACTCCTAATTAATGTATCCACTAGCTATTATTTCCTACAGTGATAATGGCTTCTGAATACAGCAGCACAGTGTGAGAATCCACAACCAAGCAGTACAATTTAAATGTCCTGCTAGCAAGAAAACAAAGCTTGTCAGCACTGTAGAGACAGCTTGTATTTACGAGTCTTCCATTTGTGACACCTTGTTTTGCAGAAAAATAACTAGTCAGAAACACATCTATATTAAGCAGTAGGTTGAAGAACCTAAAATGGCAATGGTTTGGGGTGCTGGTTTTGACAGGAAGCTAAGCAGGCTGAGGGTCAATGAGACAAATGGAATCAAATTGTAGGCGAGGCTATAAAATCATCCAGAAGGCCCATTCAGTGACGGCACCTGGCGCATTGCAGGGGGATCTACCCCAGCAGTGTTGCTAAATCTTGCTATTTTACTGCCTGTTCCATTATACTTTGAATCTTCTCCAAGACAACTGGGAGTTATGTTATTACATCAGAATCTTTCTTTTCTTACCTTCATTCAACTGAAGAAAAAATAGAAAATATGAAACCTGTAACAAAATACCCATAAAGTCACAAACAACAGCAGCAAAATCTCAAAACTTCTCCTTAGCTTAGATACACATCATCATATTTAAATTTGGTCATATTGGTACTGCCATTCTTGTGTTTCAACACAAGAATTCAATTTGCGAGAACAACTCTGGAACTGATCCTGTAATCAGAATAGGTAAAAATACAGGTGAATTTATAATGAAGTTGGTATTGTAATACAGGGGTGATTTGTGTAGCCCTTTGCTGCCTGTCTTGAACAGCACACAGACATGAAGGTATACTGACTGTTAGTGAAAAAGAACAACGTCATTTGGAGGCATATGAATATGTATATATATGGATTTGATTCAGGTCTTCTGAGTGATTATAAGGGATTTGATGCATGCTGGTTGTTCACCAGTAAAACAGAGCAGACAAAGCATCAGAGTTAATGGGAACAGGCCACAAAGACTTCAATCTAAGTGCATACTACAGATGGGTAGAAGCTTTCTATTTTAGTACCTTTATTCAACAACAGTATTGTTACATAAAGAAAGGTAAAGATTAATAATCTGACCTTTTCCTCCCTTTAGTTCTGTGGCGATTTACACACCTTGTAAAATATGTTATAGGGTCAATGTTGGTTTTATACTGCAGGCCTAATTATATATCTTCTACCTTAGTATTGTAAATTTATTTGAGTACTAAGGAATTTGGAATCCTCTTTCTCTATCCTGCTTTCACTGTTTTGGATTGGAGACTTCTTCGGTGCAGATCTCTATCTTTGGTAATAAACTTTAAAATGTAGCAGACCTGTGCAATTCTAATGAGGTGTTTCTTTTGGCCTTTCAGTAAAACAAGTAACCACATAATCTAACATATTCCAAAAGTTTGAGTGGAGCATGTTCTTGTGATATTTGTGGCCCTCAAATAAGTTCTCAGTCAAACCATTATTCTACATCAATGCATGGTTGGCAAACACACATCATTTACTCCCTATATTCTGATGAGTCCTTTGGGCATGTTATGCTTTGTCAGTGACTATATTGAATTCCGTTCAAGGTCTTAAATTTTATTGCTAAAAACAGGAGATGAAAAAGTACTCTAAAAAAAAAACCACACAGCTGCTACTACTTCATTACAGGCTCTACATAAATCTTTTTTAGATCAAGGATCATTGACCTGATAAACTGCAATAGAGTTGATTGCACTTGCTTTCCATGTTGATGTCATGAAGGTGCATTAATTAAGTAAATGCATCAAAGCTGCATTTCTCTGTTGAAGGTAGATGGTTAATGTGGGCCTGAATGACTATTCATATAATTTTTAGGATTAAAACCACCTAATTCAGGAGGTCATTCCTTGAATGACACAGCTGAAGGTGTTCTGCTCACAAGGGTACAAGTTGTGTGACCAAAAAGGTAGTCTACTGAAGTTTGCACAAGCTATAGAGCTGGATGTCTAGCTCTGAATTAACAGGATAGGAATAGGCCAACATTGAGCCAAATCATGAATGCAGACATTGTTCTGGTTGGTGCTCATATCGTTTGTTAAAATTTTATTGTGATTTCCCCCATTTATGTTCTTCAGATTTGAGGGAGAGGCAAAGTGGTTATTGCTGAGATCCTAGACCTCTCTCCATGAGTCTTTCACTCAAGGATCCAGTTTCTTCCATACAACAGACTGTGGGCTGCAGGAACAGCACACAGAAATTGTCTTGCCACTGCTACCCTTGGCATGTTCGACAGCAGAGAGGCAGGAGCATTAGCAGCAGTTTGTGGAGAAAGCACTAACAGCCAACAGCTCTGTAGCCTGAGAGGACTTTCCTGGCCCCACTCACCACAATACTCCTGCCTGGAGAAATTTTTGCCTCTCCAAGATTGAAATTGAAGCTAGGAGCATAGCCACCCCAATACCTGTGATTAGTCCCACTACTTACTGCAAGTGAATGAGTTTACTGTTAGGACTGTGTATTTTCACCTGTTAACATAAGTTAAAGCTTTGTTTGAATTTACCAAAGCAAGTGGAGTCATTTTCAGGGAGACTTGAATACTTTGAATACAGAATAAGGATTATATAAGGCCAAATTCTAAATAACAGTACTTAAAGAATGTAATGTAATGCTTTTCCACAGAAACAATCAAGACTTACTCTAAACCAAAACAAAATTACAAGGCAAACCTAAAATAAGAGTTTAAAATGTAGATGTTCAAATAAAATCCTGGATTACTCATTTCTTTTCCATTAATTTCTCATCCAATTATCTGTTAGCAAATGAATTTTGCCATAATTTTCATGAATAATTATTTACATAAAAGTTGTTTAAAACAGTGAAAGTTAACTCGGGGGGGGGAAGAAACCTTGAATTTACACAGAAAGCAGAATAGTGCACATCTAATAAAAGGTTAATCAACCCTGTATTTAGCACAAGCAGACGTCAAAGCAGGGCTGAAAGAGCAAACAGTAAAAATACTGTTACTAAGAAAAAAAGATACCAAATAAGTGCAAGCTGTGGTCAAGGCTGTGCTGCTTTTCACTGTCTATGTAAAGGATCTTAGTCCTTTAAATATGAACACAATTAAACTGGCCTAAAAATAATGACTTAACACCTTGGTGTGGTTTAACCCCAGCCAGCAGCTAAGCACCACACAGCCACTTGCTCATTCCTCCCCTGCCACTGGGATGGGGAGGAGAATCGAAAAAAAAAGTAAAACTCATGAGTTGAGATAAAAACAGTTTAATAATTGAAATATATAATAATAATAATAAATATGAATAAAATAATGAAAATAACAAAAAGAGAGAGAAATAAAACCCAAGAAAAACAAGTGATGTACAATGCAATTGCTCATGACTCGCTGACTGATGCCCAGCCAGACCCCGAGCAGCAGTCCACCCCTCCCGGCCAACTCCTCCCAGTTTATATACTGAACATGATGTCACATGGTATGGAACATGCCTTTAGCTAGTTCGGGTCAGCTGTCCTGGCCATGCTCCCTCCCAGCTTCTTGCGCACTTGGAGAGCATGGGAACCTGAAAAATCCTTGACTTAGGATAAGCACTACTTAGCAACAACTAAAACATCAGTGTGTTATCAACATTATTCTCATGCTAAATCTGAAACACAGCACTGTACCAGCTACTAAGAAGAAAATTAACTCTGTCCCAGCCAAAACCAGGACACACCTGTTATTAAAGGTACATTTCCAGCAAAAGCAAAGGTCACACCAACCATGTAGAGCAGTTGTAGTTGGGAGTCTGGGCTGAAAATAGACTAGTTTAGTTTATTGCACAAAAAATCATATATATAAAGTTTCAGTAAGTAACATTTTAGAGTGACTATAACAATGGCATATATAAATGTAGTTTTCCATATAAAATATAACATGGAATTTTAATATCTAAATCTGATCATGGTCCCCATAAAATGCATATCAGATGCAGAAAGGGACAGACGTTTTGGTCAGATATAGATAGGGGAGGTTCATGGTAATAAATAATAACGAAGAAGCTTAGAGAGAGTACTGAGATGTTTCCCATGATAATTCACAAAAGGCAAGAAAACTCAGCTAAAGCAGATGAAGAATGTAGGGCTTCAGAAAGCAAGATATTAGGACAAGGGGTGAGTGTACCACTGAAGAAGCAATTACAATAGATGCCAGAGGCCAATATGTGTAGCCTTATAAACATGAATTTTATGGAATAAAATAAAGCTGCTGATGTAGTTGCCAGGCCACTCTCCATGATATTTGAAAAGTCATGGCAGTCAGGTGAAGTTCCTGGAGACTGGAGAAAGGGAAATGTTGTACCCATTTTTAAAAAGGGTAGAAAGGAAGACCCTGGGAACTACCGACC
>JAVKLA010000030.1:26120128-26137438 GCA_034782735.1 Sagittarius serpentarius | reverse complement strand
CTGCTCACCGCAGGGGGGTTGGACTTGATGACCTTTGATGGTCCCTTCCAGCCCAAGCCATTCTATGATTTTATGATTCTATGATTAAGTGTTGAGAAGAGAGTAAGTACCAGCAGTAATTTTTTGTCTTGCATGAATATTTTTTTTAAAAAGAAAAATCTTGCTTGGCCTGCTCAGTGAAAAGGGGATGCGATATAAACAATCAGGATATGAAAACTGTAGCCTTAATTAAAAGAAATAATTACAGTATTCATTATTTTAAGCAACTCGAGTGTTGTGAGTGACATCTGAAATGAAGTGAGAAAGACAAATAGGAGATAGTAATGGGGTCAAAGACTAATGGAAACTAGCTGTTGAAAAAGAGCATTTATTAATTACACAGTTCTGAGCCTGGGAATATCTCAGGTGCTTTTCCTGACAGTGCCGTGACGTCCAGGCTCCTGTGCTGACTGTGTAGGCAACAGCAGGTCTGTCCTATAGCAGTGTACCCCAGAGCACACAAACACCTTTGTGGCGTATGAAAGGCACGGACTCCGATCGTGGTGAATCGAAGACAGCTTTATTAGCAAACCTCAGCTACATTTATAGCCAAGCTAAGCGGATATCTGCAGCTGTACAGTCACTATTCACACATAAGCTAGCCAATAGCCTTCTTGATCATGCAATGATCATGCGTCTTTAACAAGCTTCAGCACATCTTAATTGTTACATAAAATAGCTTATTCAAGGATAGCAACATAGCAGCTTTCTTATCTAGAAGGTCGCTGGTTAACGGCTAAAAAGAAATCTGAGTACACAAAACCAGGATGCTCCGTGCATTCTGTCTCGTGTTCTATCGCTTTATCTCTTGCTCCCATGGCTTTCTTCCAACAAGCATAACTGTGTCTCTTTCCCAGGGTCGTTCTTCGTCTGCTAAGGTAGCTAAACTTATTCCGGAGATATCCACACGCCTTCACTTCCCTCGTCTGCATTTCTTGCATATGACAGGTCAAGGCCTCTGCTTTAGGCTCTCACATGCCCTCCAGACCCAAAATGTGCTTTCCTTGAGGTGGGCCCTGTGAAGCAGGCGGTGCTGTTGCCCCTTTCGACCTCCAAGGCAGTGGGACACTGAGGCTTACGGGACCTATTGGTATTAATACATTTATCTTCATACTTAGAGTAACCATATAGAGGCACTTGCCTTTCTCCATTTACTGCGTAGGGATTTTACTTAGATATTATATTGTGCTCCAAAGTTAGATGCTTGTTACAATCTTAAATAAAGTGTGTCACTGGTCTTATAAATTATACTAGATTTTTCTATATTTTACCCATCCCATGAACATGTTCCAGTGCTTTCTGTGACATCATTGAGACTATTAATAGTGATGTGTACGTTTATGTAGATTTCTACTACCAGTGCATCTATTTGTCTTTCTTTTGGAATGGAGTGTATTATTTATTCAATATATTTCAACGTTGTCCATAGAAATTAAAAACATTTTTCAAAGACAAGATTAAAGTAATAATAAAAGGTGATTTCTCTTTGGGTTTCAAACTCTTTATTGTATAATAAATACTGTTAAATTCTGTAAAATAAATAACAGGAAAGAACAGGGAAAAGGGTAAGAGAAGATGCTGGTAATCAAAGGAAGGTCTTCACAACATAATTCAGCATCCACTGAAGACTGTAGAAGGATTGCAGACAGTAGAATTAAATTTTTCATGTTTATAGATATACATCTTAGGGGTCATTCATATTTGTTTTATTGTTGTATTTATTTCTCTTAAGAATAGTGTGTTCAGATACCTGTCTTTTCCTTTCTAACAAGTTAAGGTATGTGACAGTTCATAAACTCAGAAAGCTTGTGGCATTATTTATTAACATTTACTAGTTCTTTCTAATATTTTTGGAACTATAATTCAAGTTACTGAAATATTTTACTTCAAAGATGACTTTTCATTATGTGGATCTGGAGGATTTTCATTTGTCCTTTAAGAACTTCTCTATTCTTGCAGCATTGAAGCAAGCTTGTTAAGTCCTTCATAACTGAAAAAAGAAAGCAAATTTTTCTTTTCTTTTTTTTTCTGTATTAAAAAGTTGGCTGCTGTGAATATCTCGCTGCTCTGGAAAGGCTTCAGTTGAAGCCATGAAAGAAAACTCTTCAGGCTTGAAAGACTAACAGTCACAACTATTGTGCCTGATCTGTCAAAGCAGTATCTCAATGGCGCAGAAACTTCCATCTGCATCAGAAATCCATTAGTCAGTGAACTTTAATGGCAGAATGAGTGTAATGGGGTATGAGCTTCTGTACTCCTTTGCCTGTTTTTTTTACTTCCTATTATATACATGATGGTTAAAAATATTGACAAAACATGAGTATGCACTTTAAAGAGTATATCCTCTAAAATTCCGGACCAAATCAACACACAATGCCAAATGTTTTGAGACATTACTAACGGTTAACTGCAATTAAAAGACATAAAAAATATGAAGAAGGGTTCCTTCCTCTTCCCCCTCATCACCCCCCAAGCACAATGATGACTCATGCTTCTCTGGAATTCTTCCAGGCTTGATTCTTGAGTGCTATGATGAGTAATCTTGATCATCTATGGGACTGTTTTTTCCCTTCAATGTAGAATGATTTGTCCTAAAACCTTCCTGTCTCCTTGCCTCCTTGTCACCTGTCTAAGGATCTTAGTAGTTTTAGGATGCCTTCTCCCCATCTTGAACTGTATAGGATGCAGGAAATATGAAAACAACTCCTGGAAAATATCATGGAAGTACAAAAGCAATGTGCTTAGCATGTGAAACCTTAAAATTAAGGTTTTATACTTCACTGCTGATGACTGTGCATCAGGAATTGTTCACTGATAACTGAATGCTTTGACAGAAGATGTAATTAAACATCAAATGATGAGTGGACTGGAGCAGAAGAAGGGGCAAGTAGGCTTCCTTGTTGCTCTTTCACTTAAGACCGGGACTCTAGAGACTGTCACAAAAAAAGGAATAGAAAAAACTGGATTTTAGTTCTGCCCACAATGCTCTGATCTATTGCAAGTAAGCAGTGGTTGCTACGAACTTTTGTATTTTATCCACTAGACTTTGATATAATTTGTACAAATTTCACCCCACATTTTTCTCTCCTGCACACTGATCTGGCATTTCATCCTTGTTATTTCTAAAATGTGACAGATCACTGATGTCACATATCAATTTTCCTTCTTCCCTGATGGGGTGACTTAACCTTTACAATGAGGGTAAGTCACTTTTTGTTTTGCAAATTGTAAATGGATTTTTCTTAAGGATAACAAAAAGACTGGTTATAGTATAGAAGGTTTCCCTTTTTCAGTGATCTTGCTTTGCTAAAATAAGCTTTTTTTTTCTTTTTACAGACATCATTTTGTTATGTTTTCTGTATATATTTCAGCATGTCAAATGGGATGTAATGTCTCAAGTGTTACATTATGGTTTCAGCATTACAAAACAGATAACTAATTTTAGAACTAAAGGAAGAACCACAAAACTTTTTTAAACATGCTCTATGTAAAGCTCTTAATCAGTAACGACTGTTGCTTAACATCTCTTCCACAAGTTATGCTGAAAATGTCTGCCCTACTAGGAAACTGGGGGAAATGCCTTTACCATGTACTTGTTTTAATTGTCTTGCGTATAAAAATCAGTGAATTTTAAAGTATTCCATTCTCATTTATGTGTCTCTACAGTTTGATGATCAAAATATTTGAAACATCAGTGTATTTTTATCAATCTCCCTAAGTACCACGCTTTGCATATAAACAAATGCACTTGTATGCACATGCACCACTGATGCACCTGCACATACATTTATAGATGTAAGAGAAAACTGTTAAGGTTACAAATAAAGTTATCTTTCAAAGTCTGTCTTTTAATTGATTGTCATTTAAAACATTTTCTTCTCATTTAATGTAGTAGAACAGCTATAGCCTAACTCCGTTTCAGTCTATGGAAAAAATCATGTCACTCTTAGTCTTTATTAAAAGTATGTTCTGTACAGAAAATTAGGCATTCTTTCCTGTGTAATGAAAGTGCTGGATTCAGAGTTGTTGTGGATAATGTATATTTTGTATTCTGGTTGTGATAAACAAATAAAACGTATAATTTGGTCATTAGCTTTTCATGTCAATGTTTTTCTGGTTTCTATCAGTTACATTGTTAGTACAGTAATTCCAGCTGTTTTAAAAATAGTTATGTATTTTACGTAATTTAGCTGTTTGCATAGTGTATAGATATGTACTTCCTAAAAACATATACAGCAAGAGGTAAACCATGGCTATTTTGCACAACCAGAACTATTCAAACTATATAGAAATGCACCATGGAAGCGTAGTCGACTGGATTTTATGCCACTTGCAATGCCAAGGCAAAACAAAGCAAGTTGTACTCTACCACTGCATCAACCTAATTCTAACAGACACACGTTGTGTGGTTAAATATTCAAATGCTGGAAAAGTGTTGAAATTGTAGTTACATATTGTCCTGGTTTTGGCTCAGAGTTAATTTTCTTCATAGTAGCTAGTATGGACCTGTGTTTTGGATTTGTGCTGAAAACAGTGTTGATAACACAGGGATGTTTTAGTTATTGCTGAGCAGGGCTTACGCAGAGCCAAGGCCTTTTCTGCTTCTCACCCCACCCCACAAGCGAGGAGGCTGGGAGTGCACAAGGAGCTGGGAGGGGACACATCCAGGACAGCTGACCCCAACTGACCAAAGGGATATTCCATACCATACAATGTCATGCTCAGTATATAAACTAGGGGGAAAGCTGGCCGGGGACGGCTGCTCAGGAACTGGCTGGGCATTGATCGGTGGGTGGTGAGCAATTGCACTGTGCATCACTTGTTCTGTATATCCTAATTCTTTTATCATTATTATTATTGTTGTTGTTATTGTTATTACCCCTTCCTTTTCTGTCCTATTAAACTGTCTTTATCTCAGACCACGAATTTTATTCAGGAGCTGTCACTAGAAGGACTGACATTTCATAGACACTAGAGTGAAGAGACCAAGTACTGATCCATAAAATCAGAGCAAATGAATTGAAATTGATGGACCCCAAAAGGTTCAGTGGTTCTGCCTTAACTCTTTCCAATGACTTTTGGCTTAGAAAGTGCATTGACTTTAATACCTACTGTGAGTATGGCTGGATTTAAATTTTAATCATTCTCTCCAGTTCGTAGTTTCATGCTGTCAAATTCTGTTAGACAGTAGAGCTGATGATAAATCTAAACCATTCCTTTCTTGCTTTCAGACCTACCCTCAAAGTCAATGGTTACTTACAAGCAGAAGGGACAAGATTGAAGTGTGCAAAGTTATCTTTTAGAATACTTAAAAAACTGAGAACTTCCTATGGGACACACTTGAAATGAAATCTCTAGCACTCAAATTAGTGACTCCCATTCCGTTACCTGAGTATCAAATTCTGACATCAGTAACAGATATATAGCGTGCCCAAGGAAGAGCAATGAAGCTGGTGAAGGGTCTAGAGAAAAAGTCTTATGGGGTGTTTAGCCTGGAGAAGAGGAGGCTGAGGGCAGACCTTATCGCTCTCTACAGCTACCTGAAAGGAGGTTGTAGCAAGGTGGGTGTCGATCTCTTCTCCCAAGTAACAAGTGATAGGACAAGAGGAAATGGCCTCAAGTTCTGCCAGAGGAGGTTTAGATTGGATAATAGGAAAAATTCCTTTACTGAAAGGCTTGTCAAGGATTGGAACAGGCTGCCCAGGGAAGTGGTGGACTCACCATCCCTGGAGGTATTTGAAAGACTTGTAGATTTGGCACTTAGGGACATGGTTTAGTGGTGGAGTTGGCAGTGCTACGTTTGTGGCTGGACTCAAATGTTCTTAAAGGTCCTTTCCAAACTAAGTGATTATATGATTCTATGATTCTACAATATATTCAGCAGATACTGTGTATAAGTATGTACATACATATATGTGTGTATGTAAGTTTTACTGAACCATACAGTTGAAAACAAATGTGCTTTGGGTCAAACTAGAGTTTGGTCAGGACAGTGTGAAAAGGTTCATTCAATCATATTTTTTCAGTCTAGTTAGCATTTAGTAGTACTGAAGTACATTTCTAAGTGAAACATTTAATTCAGGAAATACCAAAATGAAGTGTCTTTTGTTTTTTCCCAGTGAAACAACTTAATGAAATGTTTCATTGAATCTGAACATATCCTTCTCAACCTGAATCTGCATTTTTCATGGAAAATAGGCTTTCCAAAATGTTTACAAAGCTCTACTCTAAATCTCTAAGACATCACAGCCTCTCATTTGTTGGATCGAATTTCTCTTCACATATACATTCCTGGAAATAAAATTATATCAGTAGAAATAAATAGTGTGATAAATGCTTCTTTTAGACTAACCAGGTAAAAAACCCACATGGTCTTTTAGACTAAACAGCTAAAAAAACCACGTGGTGCACAAAATGTTTTTACCCTTTTTTCATTTAAAACAACTAAATGAGACAATGCAAAAGTAGTTTTCACTAACTATCTGGTCTGTTCTTTGTGACTTGGAGGAAAAACCCAGAAATTCAGATTTAGTGCCTCTGTATGCATAAATTACCTGAAATAGGTGGGATGTCAGAGATTAGATAAGTATCTATTGGCTAACAGACGACAAAGTTTTCTCCAGTTCAGTCATATAAATGAATACACAATATGTGCCAAATATTTTAGCACTACTGTTTTCTCTTAATGTAGAGCCTTTTTTCATATCCTGAGAAACTGTAAGGTTTGTCAGCATTAATCTTAATTTTAAATAATAGAACCTGAAACACATTATGTGAGCAATTTTAAAGTATAGTTTGCCACCATTTTGCCACATATTCTGCGCCACTGTTCCATGCCCGTTTTCTTTGCTTTTCAGTCTGTATGTGTGATTCCAAGCAATACTCCTCAGTCTGTGTTGAAACTGAAAAATTTATTTACTACCTCCCCTGTTCAAATAAATTTACAATTTGAATGGTTTCTTATGAATGTACAGTCTGAAAAATGTGACACTAAATGATTTATTCTTACAAGATTTATAACATTTACCATGTTGTTAACTGATTAACTCAATTACATATTATTTCAGCTGGTTATTCTTTACCTTCTTGTTTGTATTACAGTTTAATGCAAGATTGCAGGTGAAATACTGAATCTACAGTAAGTTTGAAAATGAAATGAAAGATTTTCTTGTTAGCTAGTAAGAACTTGACACACATTTTTCCCATCCTCAGCTGAAACTAGGAAGTAAATCTTCAGAGGATCATTGAATCATAGAATAGCCCAGATTGGAAAGGGACATCAAAAGATCATCTGGTCCAACTTTTTCTGGGAAAGAGACCCTAGATGAGATTGCCCAGCACCCTCTCTAATCACATCTTGAAAACCTCCACTGATGGGGACTTTACCACGTTTCTGGGGAGGTTGTTCTGGTGAATGACTGATCTTACCGTAAAAAATTAAAAATTTCTTTCTTATGTTGAGATGAAACCTCTCCCAGTGCAACTTGTACCCATTGCCCCTTGTCTTCTTCATGTGGTCCTTGTGAAGAGAGAACCTCCATCCTCTTTGTAGCCACCCTTTAACTACTGGCATACTGTGATTAGGCCCCCCCTGAGTCTTGTCTTCTCCAGGTAGAAGAGACCTACCTCCTTCAGTCTTTCCTCACAGAGTAAGTTCCCCAGCCCTTTGATCATCTTCATGGCCTTCCTTTGGACCCTCTCCAGTCCAAATTAAATTATTACTATTAGTTAAGCTAATATTTCTAAATCTCTAAAGATTCTGAAATGAAGAATAAGGAAGAAAAATCTGTCTGTCTGAGAAAAAAAAGTGTATTTTATTTTAATTAAACTTAAAATGGGGTAGCTTACAAAAAATTTTAATGACCTGGGAAAAAGATTTTCTAGTAAAATTGGGAAATTAGCAAACTAAATCCCTTAATAAAATGTTTCTTTCCCCAAATTCACCATTTTCTGGTTAAAAAAAAGGTTTTATATATTCCTTATTAGAGCTGGTTTATAAATAAAAAAGTCTAAAACAGAACTGCAAATTCATATAAATGACTGAGGAAAAAAAGAAACATTACTATTCCCTTTTACATTAAAAGGAATAAATGCACTTAAAGATAAATTGATTGTGCACTGTCCCATGAGAAGCCTAAGAGAAGCAAGAATTGAACCTGCATTTTAGTCTATGACCTTAACTGTAAAAATACACAGTCTTGAAACTGTATAATTATTAATACAAATGACAAGTTAATTACAACTATACTCTCCTCACTACGGTCATCTTTTTATTTCTCCACTGAGAGGAGAAAAGCTAGTAGAGTCTCTCTGAGTATGTCATTCACTTTTATGGACTGTTACTTCCTCTGTGCCTTTTAAATCTAATTGTCAAACAGCTCAGAGTCTCTTTTGTTGAGAACCTCAAAAGCAGTTTGAATGACACTATCAAGGGCAGCAGCAGCAGTTTAGCTGTTGGAGTCTATACTGTACTGCACACTCGTGACTGGAGACTAGACTGAGAAAACAAAGTGTGTTCTCTTTCAAATGAACTTGGCTCTGATTTTACAAGTAATTTCTTTCTTCTCCTTTCAGATACAGAAAACACAATTACACAATGAGAGTTAATTACTACACATGGTTTTGCTTTTAGTTGAGCTGGTTTAACAGAGTGCTGTGGATTACTTTGGGTAGAATGACCACAATGTTCGGAAAAAGATATAGCTAGTATTGCAATGTGTCTGGAGAACACATTACAGAGCACCATGAGCAATAAGAAGTGACAAGAACAAGTACATATTCCTGTAGCTTCCATGATGGCTTACTGCAGTTGTTCTTTCTCTAGTGTATATGATGTTCTGTACGTATTATAAACTGGGTAAGCACACTTAGCACCAAGGGGAGCACTTGATGACATTGCTGTACTGTGTAGAAATGGCTCAATACAATGCATTTCAAAAGACTACGTGTATTAAATGGTTAGGTTTCTGAAAGTCAGGATTCAACCAGCACTCACTGTCTTATGGCTTCTGGTTTCTTCTCTTGCATATTTTCCCCACTTACTATAACCATAATCTAAGCAGTCTTGCACTTTAGATACTTTTCAAAAGCCAATTTCATTTATCTCCTTAATTTCTTAAATAATCTGACAGGGTTTTAGGAAGATTCTTCTTTGTATCTTTAAAGAAAAACTAAAACATATACAATGCTCCATTTTGCATTTGTTATTCAGGCAATACTTAAGTTGTCAGAACAAATACTAAAGGATACACAAAATAATGAAAAGAAAAGTGAACAGCAGGGGGGTTGTTGTTATTATTATTATTCCCATGTCCGTTTATATTTAACATTAATAGAACTATACAGATTTCCTTCAGATTTCATGAGAAAAATCAAAAGTTTGTTTTCCCATTTTGTATAGACGTACCTTTGTTCTAGATTAAGAATCTGCTCTGTAAATTATTTTTCATTCGTTTCTGAGATTCTTGTAGAAGCACACAGAAAATATACTGTAAAGAAAAGTGGATTTGCCAACTTTTAAAATCTGTACACTTTTCCTCACTCTGTTTTAAATAGTATTGTGCTGCCTATTTAAACCTCTCAGTCAGATACAAGAGGAAATCATAACAAGTAAAGCACTTTTTTTCCATGGCATTTTGGATTCATCAGAGCCAAACACTGCATTATCACAATGCATTATTACAATGCATTATTATAGCCATAAACATAATGGGAATGGCAAAGTATTTACCCAAACTAGCACACGATGTGTATGAGTTTTAGCACAGCAATTAGTGTAGTCATTCCTATATCAATATAATATAGCATTCTTTTATTAATATAAATTTCCCATTCCAGACATATGAAATCTACCTTTATAAATTGACCTGCTTGTGTGATATATAACTATAATTACATAAGCCTAAATAATTTAAGTATATTTTCAATTAAATTTAATTCCTTTGCCAAAATTTCATCCAGTAACTGGGGGCAGAGGGGATGGTTTATGGCTTTATTTTTTTAGAAACTAGTTTTTGTTTCTTCATTTTAAAGGAAAGGGTAGGTTTGTAATATTTATTTATTTCAATATGTCATTGACCGGAGGCTAATATCATTCTGGTTTTGCACTGCTTTGTTTAGTATTTTAAAAAAATTACATAGCATGTATGTAACATCTTATTACATCAGATACTACATACCTCGTTTAGCTTATTGATGTAGAGAAATTACTGAAATAGAAATTCCTGTCTGCTAAGATAACTAGTGATAATTAAAAATGTTGCTTTACTACTTAAAAGGCTGTATGACCCATTTTCTTTTCCTCAGATGTTTTTGAAGGGTTGTGTTGGGTTTTTTTTTAATTTTTAGCATCTGATGCCATCTATTAAGTAAGAATATTGCTTATCAGCTTGAGATTACATTCTAAAATAAATCTTCAGGGATTTAAAGAAAAAGCAGTCCCCTAATCCTTCCTCATGTTCCTTAACTTTTCCCTTCTGTTTTAATTTGCAGTGTAAATATTCTGATCAGAACAAGCCAACACCTCTGAAGAAAAAAATCTCTTAACTACTGAGTCACAGCCTGTTAAAAATAATAGCATTAAAAGGTGGAGTCTGACACTTTGAAAATAGTGTAGAGTTATGAAACCTTTGAATGGCAAATTTAACTGAAATCTTCCTGTTTCTGATTTATTTGACTATACAATCTACCTACAAAAATATTTAACTTCCATTCACTCAGGGAAAGACAGACAGAAGTACCTAAAATTTTGTTTGCTTGCTCTTGAAAAAAAAGTATTCGAAGATATATTTTGTCACAAAATAAAGTGACTTTTGAACTTTTCTGGCCTGATATTTATTGGCAGTCAGTTTGAATCCAGTTAATGTAACTGTACTATACAATATAATGGAATATAATATAAAAGGGTATTTCTGCTATTTCATTTGGCTTAACACATAGTTGTGGCCATAAAGGATTATGCTTTCAGAGAAATGAAGTATGAAAAAATAGTATCAAAGGAAAGGATTTTAAAAGTCAAAAATAAAGAAACAGATACAGATTTTGCTACATATGGAAAATATGTAGATCTATTTTTTTTTAAAGATATGAGATTTATCTGCAAAAAAAAAAAGACACTGTAGAGTGAAAAACAGTTTAGAAAATATGATTGCTTATTTCTGCTGTTTACAGGGTGAATGGCATGGTTTTGTTACCTTTCCTCAGACATTGCAGAGTTCTGCTTCTGCATAGGCCTGCATGTCACTTCACCTCGACATTTAGCAGCTGCAATTTCTTAGCTAGCTTAGGTCTATGTAGAAGCCAGATTTTTCTTAATAAACATGAACTTATCTGAACAATTTGACCTAGGAACACACTTAATACAGGCGGTACAGATGTAATGTTTCACAAAATGCACTTTGTTGCTGGTTTCATCAGACAAGCAGAAACAGAAGTTTCCCACATCCTTTCACAGAACCAATTCACAATCCCAAAACTCAGCCATAAGAGACTGAAGTGCATGCCCATTGCCTTGCAGTAGCAGAATAAAAACTCATGGTTTTCTTATGTTACAATATATTACAACCACCAGTAATTTGTTCTGCATCGAAGGATAAAGGATGCCCTTTTAATGATGATATGACTACTGACCCAACTTAGATGAAAAGTGTGTAAACGTGACTTTGTACAAGCAGTGAGTGTTAGGCCAGCTTCTCATCCTGGTTTGCTGGTTTGTTGCTGTTGACAGCATAATGTAAAATGCACCAACAGTTTTTGGAGCAAAAGCCTGAACTAAGGACTGGTGCTTCCCACATGGTTGCCCACCCAACTTCCCAAGAGAATATGCTAATGTTAGGCTTTTGTGAGAAAGCTGGATACCATAACTGCAACATCATTTTTTCTTCCTTTCGTCTTCATTATCCTTCTTATGCTGCATTTTATAGTAAAAGGCATTTCAAGTTTCATAAGCAACTTTTAAAGGATGAATATTAAAACACAATGAACCGACCGACCAACCAGCCAGAGGGGTTGTGCTACAGTACCTGAGGACAAGACCTTTAGACAGGAGCACAGCTGAAGGCACAGATTTATACTTAGCCGCTTCATATGTTGTACGAGGACTTAAGACAGCCCTCTACTCAGCGTCTGGTCATGTAGCATCCCAGCCTAGGAATCTAACTTTTTAATGTGTTGTAAATGTTGTTTGAGCTTTCATATTCACCTCAAAACACCCTTTAGGTGGAGTGTCAGCCCCTGGCAACTGAGCTATTGGTTATCTTGGGGTATTTGTATGGACATCTGCTAAAATTGTTCCATTTATGGAGTTTTTACTGACGGCTTATCCAAAATAACTCCTAACTGCTTGATCTTAAATGGAGTTTAAATGGTGCAAAAAGACTTGTACAATGGCCTCTGTTGTACAAGGGTAGTTTTTTATGGAATCAGACATAGTTTGTTCTGTGATGAGATTGTATACAAACCATGAGAGGAAATAGTTTAATCAGAATTGTATTTAATTTAACGACATTTCTTAAATTATCTCTGAAATGGATTATCTTTTTTTTTTTTTTTCAAGATACTGCATGTGGTGTATTTTGTACTGTTTTTTATTGCTGTTCTATTTCCATTATGCTTTTCACATGATGCATTTTCACCTTACCTTCTGGACTAAAGCATCCTCGTTTGAACAAACTTGAACCTTTACCTCGCAAGACACAACTTTGTCCTTTTCATTATTATTAATGATCATTGCTACTTCCAGTGAGTAGATGTCCAACATTTGTATTTCTGCAGTTCAAATGTCTCAGCTGAATATTTTATGAATATTAATAGTAATATTTTAAGTTACTGTCTGTTGTCCTTAGGGACTAGACAAATCTAATGTAATAATAATTCAATTAATTTGAAGTAAAATTGTTCAGCTCTAAAATTTGTTCCAATTAAAAATTTTATATGGACAAGCAGAACGCTCTTGCTAAGTATTGGCAAGTAATAAATCTATAAGTCATGTTTCTTAAAAGTCTGATAACTGTCTCTTGCAGGGATGGGAAACTTTAATAGTGCAAAGGGAGAATAAATTAAAGACCATACAGATACAACATGCCAAAGGATTTATACTCACCTATGTTTTGAAAAGACCTAGCAAGAAGAAAGTGAAATACTGCCGTGGTTTACGATCAGCCAGTAACTAAGCCCCACACGGCTGCTTGCTCACTCCTCCCCTTGCCGGTGGGATGGGGAGGAGAATGGGAAGAAAAAGGTAAAATCTCATAGGCTGAGATAAGAACTGTTTAATAGGACAACACAAGGTGAGAAGAAATAATAATAACAATAATACTAATAAAAGAATGTATAAAGCAAGTGATGCACAACACAGTTGCTTACCACCCGAAACAGTATGGTCAGCCAGTTCCCAAGCTGAGATTCTTCCTTCACCGAACAGCTCCCCCAGTTTATATAGTGAGCATGGCACCATATGGTATGGAATATCCCCTGGGCTAGTTCGGGTCAGCTGTCCTGGCTGTGTCCCCTCCCATCTTCTTGTGAAAACTAACCCTATCCCAGCTGAACCCAGGACAAAACCAAAAGGAACTGAAATTGCTAAGATAAAAATGATACAGGAATATTCTGTCTATTCAAGAATACAAAATAGCTGCTTTCAGTCTTTTATCCAAGATAATTTCCGCATTAACCAACTTTAAGGAAAGGTTCACAGTCAGGCAATAATTTCTTCAGTGAAGACCTTTCTGCTGTATCTGATGTTCCTGTCATTATATTGTATCAATGTTATGTGAAATAACAGCACATTATTCTTTTCTCCCTTCTGTTAAAATATATGTCAATTTGAAGTTGTGAGAATTTTCTTCACTCTTGAGTAGTTCATCATCTGAGCTAAAGCAGTTCAATATATTAGCCAGCTATTTAAAACCTCTAATATAATGAAGGTCTTCAAGGAATCTGAGAATCTTTGTGACCAAATGGAACAGTAGAAACAGAAAATTGAATAGCCAAAAGGAAAAGCACAGAAAATAAGTGAAAATAAAGAAATACGTAGCCTAAGGGCCATCAAACATGCAATATTGCCCTTTTTGAGCCAGGCACTTAGGGGAAAAGAATAAGGTGTGGGGTGTTCCATGAAGAAACCAAACATTAAGAAAAGCCTGAAGGAAAAAGTCATAAGCTAGGAATTTACTCTTCAATGCTCTTTTTGAATTAGTAATAAGTAATAATTTCTGAGAGGGAAATAATTTTCTCTCTAAAACTATTCTGAAAGAGAATAATGAGGAAATAATATATAACCAAAGTTTCTAGCTAAAGGTCTTTAAAAAAAAAAAAAAATTATGTAAAACAAAAACATTTAGGAATTCGAATTGGTTAATAGATGAGGAGAGAATGGGAGAAGACAACTCTGAGTTCAGAAAGTTGACATTTCAAAATAAGTCCCTTTGAATAATGGACCCTTCCTCTCCTCTTCTTTCTTTATCCCTTGACATAATCTATGTGGGGGGGAAGCAAGGGAGTTGGGAAATGGAAAGAAGAAAGGACAGAGGGAGGAGGGACAGAACAGCATCTTAGAAATGCTTTAAAGTAGCTGTGATTAAGAAGAGGTTTCCAGAGTTAGGGAAAAATTAGCAGTGTCTAAAATCTGATCAATAAGTTTCTTCACTGGTTTTGTGATGTGAAATACTTCCTTTAGGTTTTTTCTTTAATAGATCCATATATGTGTGCTTTCATGAACTCTTCTTCCTTTAACATCATATAGTGACTTTAAAATGAAAACTCTGAATGTTTTAACTATCACATTTCTTATTTTGAGGTCAGACAGTGTATGTGTCCATTCTTGTACATTTTATAGAATTCTCTATCTGTGTTAGTCTTTTCTTTGTGAGGCCTTTTGCTTTCAATTGCTTTCAATTTCTTTCATTATGGTCTATTATTCATTAATGTGAATTCATAATTTACTTTTGCATTCATCAAGATGTTAGGCCAGCTGTCCAGCTGTACACTTCATCCTCTACCTGACTCCTTTTTTCCACCTGTATGGTGGTTATATTAATACAATGTCCCACAAAGGATTTCTGGAGCTCAGAAATGCAATTGGAAGTGCAGCTGAATTCCTCAAAAGGGTATTGTAGTTATATATACAAGTGTTTCATTTTGAAGGTGCCAGTCATTTTGAATCAAAATTACTCTTGGCCTTTTCTGCATTTGAAGATTCAGATGGCACTTTTCCCTTTGTTTCTTTTCTTCTTTATGTCCATTGGGCTCAGTGGAATCAGCTGGTAGAAACCTCTGAGATCAGCTTTTGTTGTGTGGTAAAAACCGTGCAAGAGTTGGAGCCATTGATCAAATCTCCTCCAACAAACTGTAATTTTACAATTAATCAAATTGTTCCATTTTAAATCTACCTGCTGCATAATAAAAGCAGCTTGGAAAAGCCCTAAATTAAGAACTGATCTCAAATCAGCATACGATGCCTTTGTTTCCTGGAGACACCCCCACAGCAAACTTGCAGAATTCAGGCAGCGGTTTCTTTTTTTTAGACATTGTGTAGCTCGTGTGTGGGCTTCTTTTTTCGCTTTCTCACAGGAATAGTCCTGTTACTAAAATAAATGTAGTACATAGTTAGGTTCTGTAGTCATTATAGGACCTTTTTTTTTTTTGAATGGTGCATTGAAGTTAATAGGACTTTATTCAATTAGAGAGCTCTCCATGATTAAATCCCACTACAGAACACACTTAGCTGCACCAGGCTAATTACTTACTCCATTCTAGCAGTTTCTTTGCATTTTGGGGGAGGCGGGGAAGGAGTCATGAAACAGCTTCCGTTTTCATGAAAAGGATGCAAGGTACCTAATTTGATCTTGGCATAGATATCCTTATAAGCATAGGGAAATGTAACACAGTATTTTATTGATGGCACACCTGTTCATTTTGAAAGTGTTCTGTGAATTGCAACAACATGAACTGATATAATACCATGCTGATCATTTAATTTTGTGAAGTAATGCAGCTCTGCCTAGTTGTATGCAATCTGTTCATTTCACTTCTCTTGTTATAGTAGGAGATAGAAGAGATTTCTGAATGAAGATTTATGATGCTCTTGCTCCTCATGTATTGTCTTTATCCATTTTCACACCATCATAAAATAAGGCAATGACAGTGACAACAACTTTGGAACTTTTAGATGAAAAAAATTATGGCTTGTCAATTTAAAAATTTATGTCAATCGCTATTTTTGCATGACCCTGTTATTTTGAAAGCATGAAAACTTGGGAGGCTCCCGGGTTCTGCTTTTTTTTTTTTTCCCTGAACAAGAAGAAATTAATAGCAACACAAAGCACTTCTGAAAAATGCATGAGATATAACTCTCATACCTCAACCCTTATATCTGCCTCAGCTGCCTCAGCCTCTTACACATACAAAGCTGCTGCCTCTGCATTTTTACAAGAATGGCAGAAAATAAGCCTAGCCAATATAGATAGAATACTTACGGGGAAAAAAATACAATTGCTAACAATGTTTATTTGCAGGTACTGGGAAAATTACATGCTTTTAGTGAGCTACTTGAAGTAATGACTGCTCACGGTTCAGAACGGTTTTTACTAGATAAAACACCTACTTTAACAGACATCAATTTTATCAGAATGGTTTATAAAAAGATGGATCAAATGTGCTGTGAGTTAGGGTAGAGAGAGGAGGTACTGTACATATCATGGAATCATAGAACCATAGAATGGCTTGGGTTGGAAGGGACCTTAACTATTATCAAGTCCAACCCCCATGCTGTGGGCCACCCACTAGATCAGGCTGCCCAGGGCCTCATCCAACCTGGCCTTGAACACCTCCAGGGACGGGGCGTCCACAGCCTCTCTGGGCAACCTGTTCCAGTACCTCACCACCCTCTGAGTAAAGAATATCCTCCTAATATCTAACCTAAATCTCCCCTCCTTTAGTTTAAAACCATTCCCCCTTGTCCTATCACTATCTGTCTGTGTAAAAAGTTGCTCCCCCTCCCGTTTATAGGCTCCCTTTACGTACTGGAAGGCCGCAATGAGGTCTCCCTGGAGCCTTCTCCAAACTGAACAAACTCCGTTGCCTCAACCTTTCTTCGTAGGAGACGTGCTCCAGTCCTCTGACCATCTTTGTGGCCCTCCTCTGGACCCACTCCAGCAGCTCCACATCCTTCTGGTGCTGGGGACCCCAGGCCTGCACACAGTGTTCCAGACGGGGCCTCACGAGGGCAGAGTAGAGGGGGACGATCACCTCCCTCGCCCTGCTGGCCGCCCCTCT